>PVIJ01006684.1:0-89571 GCA_004024925.1 Scalopus aquaticus
AGCAACCCAGATGTCCAAAAATAGATGATTGGATCCAGAAGATGTGGTACATATACACAATGGAATACTATTCAGCATGGAAAGAAGATAAACACATGCAATTTGCAGCGATATGGATGGAATTAGAGGGGATCATACTCAGTGAAATAAGCCAGAAAGAAAGAGAAAAATATCGAATGGTTTCACTTATAACAGGACTGTAGGGAGGCCGGGTGGGAGAGAGACAATCAGTGGGGGGAGGGGAAGGGGGGGAGGAGGGAGCCGGAGGGAGGGAAGGGAAAGGGCACAAAATGGAATAGAAAAGAACACAAGGGACCATGGAGATGGATCACGGGTGAATTGGTGGTGGGCTACCCAAGGGGAATGCAAAATGTAAAAGACATAAATAACAATAAAAATATATATTATATAAAAAAAATCAGTAGCCTTCCTATATGTAAACACCCAATCTGAAGAAGAAGTTAAGAGATCCATCCTCTTCAAAATCAAAACCAAAAAAATGAAATATCTGGGAATAAATCTAACAAAAGATGTAAAGGACTTATACAAAGAAAACTATAAAACACTGTTGAAAGAAATAGAAGAAGACACAAGAAGATGGAAAGGCATCCCCTGCTCATGGATTGGAAGGATTAACATTATCAAAATGGCAATCTTCCCAAGAGCATTTTACAGATTCAATGCTATTCCAAGAAAAATCTCAATGACATTCTTCAAAGAAATAGATCGACTACTGATGAAATTCATATGGAACCACAAAAAACCTTGCATAGCTAAATCCCTCCTGACTAATAAGAAAGAAAACGGAGGAATTTCACTCCCTGATTTCAAACTATATTACAAAGTCATAATAATCAAAACATAATAATCAAAACAAAAACAGACAGAAAGACCAATGGAGCCAAATAGAATACCCAGAATTAAAGCCGCATATCAATGAACAACTAATCTTTGACAAAGGAGCAAAGAAAATGCAGTGGAACAAGGGCAGTCTATTCAATAAATGGTGCTGGGAAAACTGGACAGCCACATGCAAAAAAATGAAGCTAGACTACTACCTCACACCCTGCACAAAAGCCAACTCCAAATGGATAGAAGACCTGGACATAAGACCTGAAGCCATAAAATATAGAGGAGAAAATATAGGCAAAACCCTACACAACATACATCTCAGCAAAATCTTTAAAAACACATCCCCCAAAGCGAAGGAAGTGAAAGACAAGATAAACAGATGGGATTACATCAAAATAAAAAGCTTCTGTATAGCAAAAGAGACATTAGCCAAAACTAACAGACACCCTACCAACTGGGAAAAGATCTTCACACACAATTATCTTCAGTTCTAAGCCTGACTACCCTCTTAGAAGGATGGGTAAAAATAAGTGCAGGACTCATGCTGTGGATCATGATGGGTGGGATACTAGAATTTGAGGCAGGAAATGGGGAAAGCTCAAACACTTTCAATAATAGAAAGATTGAGTGTTCCTGGATAGTAATCTATAAAGTGAGAAAAGACAAAAAAAAAAAAAAAAAAAAGGGAGGACAGGGGAGTTAAATGATGATAGAAAACTATGTTCCCTGCCATGTGAGAAAACTGCGTATGGGAATTGATGGAGGTTTAAATTTTCTTATCCCGAGTTAAAAAGAATAACTAAAATTAATAAATAGGTCCCAAAGCCAAAGACAGAGGTCAAGGACCTGGACAAATCGTGCATTAAAGGCCAAGAAACTTGAACTTCAGTTGCATGGAAACAAACCCTCCCTTAATCTGAAAAAATGATGGATTTGATAAAACGTTGCTAGAGTTCTGGAATCACGAAACAATGTAATAATCTTTATCTCTTACAACAAAGCAAAAGAAGAAACCCATGAGATATTTTACAAGTTTATCCTGAAAATCTTTACTCTGCCCTGAAATATCACCCTTGTTTATCATATTTACAATATTTCTCTTATAAAATAGGGAGTCTACACATCAGACACCAACTAGCAGAAAGAATGGTGCTTGGATGCCATTCCTGTTAACGGTGTCAACTTAAAAATTGGTGTCAGCTTATTGTGGTCCCTGGAATCATTGATTGTATATACTGTGTATGGCTTTTTTGCCCACTGAATTCTTTCTGTCTGCTCCTTCTTATATAGAGGCAATGTCTTAGCTGGTAAATATGGCAAAAAAGACAGAAATCTCTTTAGCAGAGGCCTGACAAATCAGAATGGGAATTCTGTTATTACTTGATAATTTCTTGAGTCAAAAATAAAAGAAACTTTGTAAAAAAAATTGTGATTGAATCTATCAGAGATATGAAACATTTGTTCACACCTTTTAAAAAAAAGAGCCTATTAATTAATTTAGGACCTGACAAAAAGAGCGTTGTGTGCTCCTTCATAATGAATGCTCTTTAACAGGTCACGGGGCATTAGCTCTGGGGACTCCCTAGACATCTCTGGGAGAGCTCTGGATTGTAGCACATCCTGGGATGATAAGGTAAGTCTATAAATATACAGGAAAAGGTCCCCAGCTGACATCTAGGTTTCATGAGGAAGATTAAGGGGACATGAAGGAGAGACAATCATGACAGAATAAGAGAAAATGGAGCAAATTGCAATCATTAGCCAGCAATACAGACAATTTAATGTAATACAAGAATGTGATAGATAAATGGGAATTTCAGAGAGAGAAGATAACAAGATTTGGGAAAGGATTTGAAGGTCAAGAGTAAGACTTTGACATGTGTCCTGTGTTTCTCCAGACCTCTCTGGACTCTGGAACATCTGAGTAATTGTGTGCTAAACTCCCTTTGCTCTCACTGCTACAGTAGAGCAAGTATCAGCTCTTTCCTGTGGACTTTAGGTCCCTGAAGACTCCTGTGTGGTTGTATTCAGCCTTTTCCCCAAGGTGAAAGGTAGTTTTAACTCTCTTCTGGCCAAGCTTGCAAAGGGATTTGTAGCAATTGCAGCTTTTAAGGTTCTAATTTATACTTGGGCACTAAGGTAAGGACCCTGAATGTGTGATGTGTGTGTGTGAAGGTGTGTGTGCAATGACTAAAAATGTCCTCAGTATAGCTGCGAAGTGTCGCCTCTGGCCTCCACTTCCCTCTTCTGCCTCCTCAGCACAGGCAGTGGCTATTCCTTCTCCAGTTGCTAACATTCTGGAAAGCTTTACCCTGTCCCACTTTTGATCTGAAGTGGACTTAAGATGGTCAGAGTTCATCCTAAACCTGTGCCTCTAGATTGTCACATGTGATTGGCACATGGGTGTACTCATACACACCTGCAAATACCACACACATCTTATGACACAAAAGAAAAAAGAATTCAATATTTCAAGTAAGACAATCTCCAAATGCTGTTCTATTACGGATCTCAAATAGTTTATTTCCCTCCATCTTTTGACTCTGAACACCTGCCTTCACACCTTCGTTTGTTCTCCTGAACTTGATGACTACTTCACTTCTTGGAGTTCTCAACACTGCAGAACATATCTGATCTTTCCTCACTGGTTCCTCACACTTCTGGCCACCCATATACGTATCCTGTCCAGACCTCTACCTGGGTGTCCAGGTGAGGGCACCACTGGGCTCCACTCAGGTCCAACAGGTAAGATCCTGGGAGGGTGTTGGGTGACTAGACAGAACTGGCAAAATTTTATACTTGGAAGCTTGATATTATCACTGTAAATAAAAAAGGATACTATCCAAAAACATTGATAAAATTAAATCTCAACACAAGGTGGGGGGGAGGGAGAAAAAAGAAACTTCCAGCATGTTGTCGACTACAGATTGTACAGACTCTACAATCAGTTACTTGTGACCAAGCTCAGAAGATGTTTTATAATTTTTGAAGGCATCACTTGAGCCTTTTGAGTTTCTCTTTCCAAATAGAAAATGCCACTTCAAAATCATTTTAGGAACCACCAAATAGGTTAGAAACTTTTGGACTGCTAAGATCCAGTGACAAGAACAATTTGAGACATAGAAACTCTGTGAGACAACAGAGAAAGTGAGGGCTGGGGAGGGGAATATGTTATTTGTGCAGAACACTGGGGAAATAGTGAATAGTGATTCAAAAGCAACATAAAATGGCAGAAATGCTTGTCCTCAGGAAAACCACCAAGTGCCAGAAGCAGTGTTGTGAGTCTGAGGAGGGGCTGATTACAGATTTAGACTGCTGGTGCAAGATCCCAACTCTGCTTCTGACCAGCTCCCTGATCTGTAGCAAGTTCACTAGCTTGACTACTTCAACATTTCCATCTGCAAAAAGTAATAATAATGATGAGGGCAACATCATCAGGCTGAGAACAGAGGAGTTATGGATGTGAAGTGCACTGATGGACACCAGGTAAATGACATGAGAGAAAGACTGCACAAAAGAGACAAAGAGTGAAGGATGCGGGCAGGAGACACCCTTGCAGGGGTGGCTGCACAGAGTGAATGAAAGTTCCCCACACCTCAAAGATTCACCTTCCTCTCTCATTCCCAAATACCCCTCCTCTCCAATCCCACTACTGCACCACCACCACCACTGGAAAGGCTAGCCATCTGAGACAAAGTTGTACAGTTTGCAACTCTAGAAAATGCATCTGGCCTCCCTACACACCTTCCTGCTCTTCTGTCCTGTACAGGGAGGAGCTGCTTCTCCTCACACAAAATCAGAGACTGCCCAGCCTAACCTTGCCTCCAAGGGACGGACCACTGACAAACTCTCACCAGGGGGGTGGTTAATGACCAATAGCAAGTCCATTCCAAATAGGAATGGGCTTCAGATGGGACACCTGAGGAACTAACACCTTGGCTTTGAAACAGGAAGACAAAAATAATTCCTCCAGGATTCAAGAAGGATGCTGCTTATAAAGAACAGCAGAAAGCTGCCGATGAATGCCTACCCACAGGCACACAGCTGTGGTCCACCTGGGCTTCAAAGTTACTCAAGCCTGCATTGGAATTCATACTCTGCCTTTTATTTGTACCCTGAGAAAGCTGCCTTTGCAACTCTGAAGGATCAGTTTTCTTACAAAATAGGCATAATAGTAGCATCTACTATAGATAACTGATGTAAATATTAAACGAGGTCGCATCAGAAAAAAATCACCATTTCTGCATCTGACATTTGGTTCTGTCATTTCCTTCCATCTCTCCCATTCAACACTCCTCTTACTCTGCCCCTCCCCAGCCCAGCCCCCATCATTGCAAATCTTTGCCTTAGCTCAGTCATTCTTGACTCAGTTTGCAAACTCACCAACTCTTTCCAGGTCTTATTAAGAGTCCCAGAGTAGACATTGTCTTTGAGAATCTGTCCCTAGCAAAATTATCCAACCAGACCCGGTTGAGCCCTGGCTAGATCAAAGAGTGAGACTTTAACTGTCTGTGTCTTTACACCGCCCCAGACAATGTTGCAGTAGTAAAACTGTCACTCTAGCCCTCCTCCTGCAGGGTTTGTGGCAGCCATTTGCACAGTGAAGTGTGTCCATTTCTTTTTTCCTGTATTAAATACCCACAGGCAATAATCCTCATTATGGGCTATTGGCTTGGAAAATGTTATTATTAAATCAAAGCCGTTTGCAATAAGGGGAAAAATTCATCTGCAACAATAAACTCTGTTGCTTATAGCTGGGCATTAAGAAAACAAATGGTGGTCAAGTCCCTACAAGGCCAGCACTTCCAAGCTTAATCTATGGCAGGTACACCTGGCCATGCTGGCAAAGGGAAGATAGCAGACCCAGAAAGAAAATTCCAGACTAGGGATGGCCTCTCAGAGATCCGCCTCAGGGGCCAGGACCTTAGCATGAGCCCCATGGCCTGGCTGACACACAACATACTGTTGTTCATTTGGTTTGTCTTCTAGAAAAATATTAGGAAGGTTCAACTTGTATGGGGTTCCATCTACTATTATAAAAGACTGAGGATCCCTTTGGAGGCAGACACACCCAGCTGATGATTCCGGCCATACCACCTATGAGAATAAGCTTGAACAAGTGACTCCAAGCCTCCATTGCTACCCCTCAGGGTTATGATGAGGTTGCAAAGTATGAAGAAAGAAAAATAGAGTCATTCATGCCAAGTCCCACCAAGAATTAATTACTAACCAAATTGTAGTTTCAACCTCTCCTCAAAGTGGAATTTTAAACCAATCAATCTGGAGTTTCCAGGTCAGTGCCAGTGAGGTCAACTGCAAAATGAGATCCACTGAGGGAAGGTGGTTTGGCCTGAAATAACCTTTCTTTTCTTTTGCTAATATCCCTGTCCCACCCTCTTTCCAACTCTAATCTTCCATTTTGTACATCTGATCCCTTGCAGCCCCTCTGACTTGCTGTATGTAATGCTGCCTATGGAGCTTATAATAATGCCAACTAGAGCTCTAAATTTACCTGTATGGATTTAATTTTTTAACAAAGAGATTTCTGGATTAGAACAAGCTTTATCAGAGTTGTAGCCACACCTCAGGGTATAGATAGTAGGCCTCCGAAAGAGTTGGGTGCCTCATTCTTACTGAGACCCTGTTATTCCTGTGCACTCATGGGGTCTGCACCAGGGTGGAGGCTGATGAGCCTTAGCTGACACGAACTGTGCTCCTTCTGTTGCGGAACGTCTCAGACGCTGCAGCTGAGACGGAAAGCTACTGAGTCCCCAGGTCCAAACCGTGGCTGCTATAATTAGAATCTGGGTACTTAACCATGTTTTAAAAAAACAAAATTCACGATTTACAGATGTAATTGGCTTTATTAAAGGGCTTGGCAATAGGGCAACATTCTATGCAGATATTGCAAAAACTACACAAAATGCAGAAAGAAAGAAAGAAGGTGGAACAAGGTATTTAAGACTGAAAAGATACTTCATGAAAAGCTACTTCTCTCAAGGGAAGTTGGGAGGCAGGGGGAGGAGCTCTTATCATGCAGATTAACTCCCTGGTGCAAATTAGTAAACTCCAGAATGTTTGATTTAGAGAGAGAGGTTTTGAGAACAGAGGAAACTGCAATAAGATTAGGTATAAAGTTTGGGTGCAGGCCCAGCATCAATAACAACATTTCTGTTTTTAATATCAGAATATTGTGGCCCCTCCTTGAACAAATTAATTCAGGATCTCTGGAGGTGGAACCGGACGTATAAAGTATAGTGTAGTGTGTGTGTGTGTGTGTGTGTGTGTGTGTGTGTGTGTGTGTGTGTACATATATACATGGGAACTGAGATGCTAGGGTGATATTGGGATTCTCTGATCCTGGTGTGGGCAAGGGGGAAGGGCAGAATTGCCAAACATGAAGCCTGAAGCTTTTATGTTTGCAGCAAATAATTGTTGTCTGCCTACTATGTGCTAGACATCAGGTGCTTGAGATTCAGTGGTACACAACACAAACTTTCCCCTCACTAAAGGAATTTCTAATCTACTTGGTGGAGAGATAATTAACACAAAAATACAGAAATCTTTCTCTGACAATAGTTCACCTGAGATATTATTTCAGGGGACAGCAAGATGGGTAGTTCAACTGTGGGATAATTCAAAGAGTGTATGTTTGGGCCACTGAACCAAAGTGGTAAAAATAAGGATGGAGAGATTATGCATTTGTCCAGACCCTGTTTTGAAGGCCTGCATGACAGAGGTACAGATGCAGGTTCAGCCATCTCCCCTCTACCATGTCCCAGTACAGTCAAGCATTCCTCAAGTGATCAGTGGTAGTGAAAAAGCAGATCATCTAGCTGAGATGTGAGGATTTTGGACTGGTGCTTCCTTTCAGGCCTGCTTTTCTGGGTGCTCTGTTTGTTCCCAAACTCTGGGATATTTTCTTTCTATTCATTCTTTTCAGGTGTCCAAAAGAAATGGAGGCATGAAATGCAGTCTCTTCATCCATGCTCCTTTAAGTGAACTCAGGTCCTAACACAATCCATGCTGAAAAAGCTTAAAACTTACTGGAGTCCTCCACCCTACCCATTGCATATCCTTACCCCTTTCTCTAGTCTCTGCTAGTTCCCTTTCCTTCCAAAATTTGGTTATTTATTCCAGTATGCACTGTGCACAGTTCTTCAACAACCTCTCTCCTGCTTCCAATTGATGAACTAGTCAGTCAGTCCTTTATCTTCCCAATAAAAGCCTTGGTATTAGATCTCTACTATCAGTGCTCCCAGCACCTCCTGCCACCCCTTTCCTACCTAACCCCCAGACTTGGTTCTGAAGAACAGGGTTCTGACCCTGTTCTTTGCATGGAATCACAGTGGTGAACCTGGGAAGAGAAGCAAGTAGAAGCTTTTGGTCAGGAAAGGAAAAGGCTCCTCCTAGCCTTTGACATGTTGATGAATTAGTATGACTAACAGTGGGTCATGGCCAATGACCTGTAAAATATATCATGAGGACTAAATGGAGCTTAGAATTGAGCCCTAGAGGACATCGCCATCCACTCTACTAATTTCCTCATTTCACAAAGGAGCTGACTGCAGCCCAGAGTTTAAGCAGAGTAGCAGAACTTGTTAGAATTGGTTCTCCTATTTCCCAGTCCAGTCAAATCTCTCAGATTTAAAATATCACTTCTACCCTACCTAAAACAAAAGAATTTTAACTATTGTCCTCACATCTGATAACTTCAGGGATACCAGTTAAGAGTTTGGTTTCCAGAACTCTATTTACACAGTCTGCCATGAACTGGGAAGTCTCTAGAGCTGGACAGAGCAGCTGTCCTATCTGAGTGGCAATTCCACGTAAGATTGGAGGGTCTTCAGGGGCTTTTTCTCTGATGACATCACCAATAACTAGGGTCTGGCTCTCAGGCTCCTACGCAGAAACTGATTCTTAGGAATTTTGGCTCACACTAACTTACTCTCTTAGGTCTGGAGTATATAAATCATAGTGTCATTCCCCCCTTTGTTTATCAGAAACCAAACTGTTAAGCTGTTCTAGCTGGTTTGGCTAGAGGACTTAAGGAGATGTAAGGCACAGACTAGTTGGATCAAGATCTCTTTAGGCCATTAAAAAGACCGTAAGTTATTCAAAATAAAATGAATGCCTTATTTTTCCCACAAAGATGATATTGATACTTTTTCTTTAATATCCAATTCCAAAAATATTTTTTTTTGTTGTTCCTACAGTACTGGTACCTGGACAATTGGGGATTCCTGTAGTAAATAATTTCTGTCCCAGTTTTCATGACTCTCCACAGAGGAACAAATGAAATAAAAGACAGTTATGTATTTAGGCTAGTGAACAGAGAAGGGCAGTTACACAGTGGCCCTGTTTCCTTAGAGTAGACCAGGGTATCAGTGGTTGATGTTGTTACCCTTCTCTAGTCCTATTTAAACTGCTTATCCAAGGGGAATGAGAAGGTCAAATTGGTCTCAGCATCTTGTTCTGTTAAACAAGATGCAAACCAAACTAGTGACTCCGCCAAACCAGGGTTCTGTCCCATTCATATCATTAGAAGCAAGACAATGTCTCACTGGCACAATCCTCCAACATTGTGATAGGACACATTAAGTTTTATTTCTCATTTAATTATGCACTTTGGAGTTGGAAGAATCCAATAATAGCAACTCTTGTTGAGTCCAGATTAGATGACAAATAAATAGAAGAAAGTAGTAGATGGAGATCAAACTGTCAGTTTTTAGTGCTGATAAGCTTACTGAAGCCCACGGCTGTAAATTAGTAACCAAAAGAGCTAGCTTCCTGTCCTATTTTTGGCCTCCAAGTCAAGTTCTAAGGAGAGTTCATCTGAAGGAAAATCTGATTCTCCAAAACAGACACAGCAAGGATTACTGTCTCATGGTGGTCCAGTATCCTGGCTGAGGATCGAACTCAAGCCAACGTAGCTGGCAATAGCTTGATAGCGCTGAGACTTTAACCCCTCACACCACCAGGGAGGTCCATTGTGTGTGTTTGTTTAGATAGATATTTGTCTTTAAATGAACTGACTTCCCCAGACTAATAAATTGTAGGAGTCTGAAGAGCCAAGACATATATGACAAAAGGCTCTTAACTTCTTGTTACAAAGAGTACAAAGAGTACAGTTCCTTCAAACATAATTTTCCTGTGCTACTTCAGGTAACACTGTCTTATAGGCTTCTCTTTTAAAAAAGTATTATGGAGGCAGAATTCAATCTCACCTTGCTCATCCCAATTTCCATACTCCCTCGAGATAAAAGAATATAATTGTGGCTCCTCATCACATCTCGTTCACCATAAGGATATAATATTTATTCTGCGTGGGGGTAGTTCCTGAGACTAAAGGATTTTCTTTGCACTGAGCTTGTTTCTTTCCCCTCAGCTTGTTTCTACTTAGCCTTATGGTCTGTCAATGCAAAATTCAACTGTTTTGGACATCTTTCAAAAATACTTTGGATTCTGTCCTCTAATTTTGCAAAAAGAGGAGTTTTCAATATTCACCATTCTTTTTGCAGCTTTTGGATGGTTTCCAGCAGAAAGGGAAAATACTAAATATATGCAGTCAATTCTTTATTCTTAAAATGAACAAATGGTCAAGGATCACCGAACATTTGAAGGAAATATCTAATATAAAGAGATATGAAAAAGGAGAAAAATATAAGTGGTCTTGAGGAAACAGAGATAGAACCTAGGAGAAAATTTAAAAGAATTACTTAGGAAGTAAGAGAAAATGTTATATCCATGAAATAATACCAGGCTACTATGTGTAGAAATAACCTGAGAACTATAAAAAAGATATTGAAAATTAAAAATTAATATTGGAAAATAAAAAATTCAAATATAAGAGGTGGCGGTTTACTGTAAGAATCTTTCAATCTTGCTATAAAATTAATTTTTTTATGTGAAAAGATGGGGAAATTTCATTGCAAGAGCTGAAATTTAAAGTTGAAGAAATTTCCCAAAAGGAAAACAAGAAGGAAAAAAGTGTAAGAGAGACATAAACAACTCGGGGAGGGGGGGATGCAATGGCTGATTAGGAGACATTCTATAAAGAGAAACAGATAAAAGGAATAAGGGAAATGATCATAAACTGATACAGGAGAAGTGGTACAGAACTAAAGGACAAGGTCGTCAGATTTTGAGCACTTCACACCTGATAAAGACATCCACACCAAAGCGATCCGTCCTACGACTGCAGAACTGGCAATAAAGAAAACAGTTCAAAAGTCTGTGCAAAGAAAAATATTGCTGTTTGCATAGAAAGGATTAAAAATTCAAGATGGCATTTGACTTTCTCAAGCATGACATTGGAAACTGGGAGATAACAGAGCAATGTCTTCAAACACTAAAGCAGAATATTTTTCAATTTAAGATACTCCACCCTCACAAATTAATACCCAGTGTGAGGGTAGAATAAAGATAATTTCAAGCAAAGTGCTGCCACATATTTTTCTGCAGGAAATGGTTGGAGTAGATGTGTCTCATCGAAAGGAGGCCCAAACTAAGAGAGAGGAAAGCAGGAGACAGAAAAAGAGGATGCTTTGAACACAAAGGAACTTGGCAAGATGGTGGTGAAGGAGAGAGGCTCTATGATAGCCATGGAGCTAGGAGGAAAGGAGGGTGCAGGCAGGACGTGGCATGGTAGGTATCTTGCCTTGTTCAAGCCTTATAAGAATTGGTTTACACTCTGGATGAGACTCTGCTAATGATTTAGTGATAGGTATAGAGGCAAACCAATAGCCAGTCCAATCCAGTGGGGTATTGCCAAATAAATGCCTAATTCAAAAAATATGGAAATTTTACAGGTACAAGAGGTAATCATAATACACACGGCTAAGACTAATGTAAATCTACAGTCAAATAATGTAAACACTGTAATTTAAGCAAAAATAATCTTATTTAAATGAGCATTCCTCATCCGCTATTCTCTATCCTTTTATTCTAGGGGGAATGGAAGTGTGTTTATGTGTCTGTGTGTGTGTGTGCACATGAGCTGTTAGAAATCTAAATCATTGCTCACATTGTGTTTAAACAGTAATATCTAAAAACAAAAAATCAAAAGCAGAGCAGTAAACCATGCTGTACCATAATAAGGAGGTGAATGGCAGAATCATGAGAATTAGAAGTGACTCTTCTAGAGAGCACAGAGAAGGGACTGGGACAGGTGTGGTTATTTTTTGCTATAAGATATGTAGCTTTATTTGATACTTAAAGCTGGTACATGTGCTACTTTGACAAAAACAGATTTATTTAACAAAAAACACCAGGGAAGGTTTAATACTCTCATTTCTTATACATTTCGTTGTATAAGATCTATGTTTATTTTTTAAGTAAAGAACCTACATTGCAGCATTATTTATAATAGTCCATATATGGAAGCAACCTCTGTGCCCAACAATAAATAAAAGGATGAACAAAATGTGACATACACGTATATAATATTTTAGTGTGTGTGTGGGGGGGTAGGTGGGTGTATGTATGTATGGATGGATGGATGGATGGATGGATGGATGGATGGATAGATAGTCATAAGCAAAGGAGGAAATCTTGTCATTTGCAACAACATGGGTGGACCTTGAGGACATTACACTAAGGGAAATAAGTCATATCGAGGAATACAGAGACCACATGATCTTACTTATATGTGGAATATAAAACAAAAACAACCAACCAAAAATAAATTGAACTCAGATACAGAGAACAGACTGGTGGTTGTAAGAGCAAGGGTGGATACTGGGAGAAGGGCAAAACTGGTGAAACGGCTCAAAAATTATAAACTTCCAGTTAGGAAGTAAGTCATTGGGATGTAATGTACAACATCGTGACTATAGATAACCATATTCTATATTAGATAGACTCTAAAGTTGATAAAGAGTAGACAGAAAAAGTTCTTATCACAAGAAACTGTTTTATGACTGACTTACTCCGGTTAATTTGCAATATATACGGATATTGAATCATTATGTTGTATTCCTGAAACTAATAAAATGTAATATGTCAATTATGTATCAAATTTTTTAAAAAATGAAATACCCAGTAGAAGATTTTAGGTTGCTTGGAGAGTAGGGTTTACTTCAAGGGAGGCCAAGCCAAATTTTTAACCCTGTTAAGAGCAGTCACCTTTTTTGCAAAACTTTTTTTTTTTTTCAAAAGAAGTACAAACATCTGTTTAAGTTAAATAGCTCTTCAGTTCCTCTCCATTTCTAGTTAGAGTCTTTGAAAATCAGTTAAAGAACAAGGTAAAGACAGGATAGTATACCGCTCTGCCTCTTAACCTCCGATTTTCTAAGGTGTTAATTTCAATAAACCATTTACCCTTCTTGAGCCCTCTCAGTTCCTGCATCTGTAAAATAGGGGTGGAATGTGCACCTAATTGGATTAGAGTTTATACAATGAGATATCTCTGTGAAAGCCCAGTACAAGAGAGCTATTTGACATCTGCTAATTTTCTTTGTTCCTTTCCTTCTTTCCCAGAACTGATTTTGTCATAGCTGAATTAGCAAATGAGAGAAAGAATTTGTTTGCCCTGCCAGTGACAAGAGTTAAACTTCTCTAGTACTATAAAGAGTTGGAGGGAAGTTTATCCTTCTTCTACTTTATTGGTATTCCCATGGGAATGCATGGTCCCCTGCATGTCAGGGGAAGAAGCAGTTCGATCACAGCATTGGCATTTATCCTGAAGGCTGTCATAGAACAAGGAGGACACTTCTGCCAGGCATCACACTCATCTGTGCATTCCCCATACCACCTAAAACTTCGTCTAAGTAAAGTACTCAAGCAGTACCCCTGAACTTGACCTGTAATTAAGACTGGTCAATACAGACAAGTTTGGAAACCCTCTGGTATTCCTTTCCAGTTGTCATTTGGGACAGTGGCAGCTCTGATTCAACTACAAATGTGAGAAGATATGCTAGTACCTCAAATATTGAATTAACCAACTTGTTTGCCAAAGAGATTATAGAGACTCCTTCTCAGGCCAGTCCAGGCCCTGTGTGATGAATTCTCTAATGGACCACCTTATTGGCTTCAGTACAAAAGGCTAATTTCTTTCATTACAAAGCCTTGTGGATGGTCCCTCAGGGCTGTCTTTTGTAAAGGAAGAGAATGTCTTGTTAAGTATTAATGATCACAGTGGCAGGTTTACAGTCTCACCTCCTCCTTCAAAAGGAAAAGATCACTTCATTGACATTTATCAAGGGGGCTATATTGGGGACCAAGAGCACAGCCCTTATTACTCTCCACTATGGGCACAGCAGAAAATGGCAGATTCTCTACCATTTGATATTTGTAACAATTTCCTAACCCAGAAACAAATGAAGCTACAAAGACATAATAGCTATAGTGAGGGGCAAGAGCTAGAATTTTAGCTTAAAGGAAGATTATTTTAATTCTATCCCTATCACTATTTTTATATTTTATTATTATTATTTACAATGTTTGCTTTCTTTTCTCAGGTGTAGTCCCCACAGAATGTCCACCACCGACTCACCCGTGCACCAGCACCATAGTCCCTTGTGCTCTTCCAACTCTCATTTTGATATCTCTCCCTCCCTCTCACCTGCAGGATGTCTCTGATTTATAGTTGTGCATTTTTGTTTTATTTTGCTGTGCTTTTTATTGCTATTATTTTTTCCCCTGCTTCCTTATTTGGTTCCCCTATATTCCTTCCATAAGTGAAACCATTCAGTATTTTTCTTTTTCCTTCTGACTTACTTCACTGAGCATAAGCCCTTCTAGCTCCATCCATGTTGCTGCAAAGTCTATCCCTATAATTTAAGAAAACGATCTGTTGATATGAATTGAAGTGATGCTTTTCCTTATTCCCTATGATGATGATGAAAAAGCTACTTTGAAATCCAATAGTTAATCTCAAATCAACTGTAAATATCCTGATTAAGGCAAACAGGTAGTTGGGTCTCTTCCACAAATGTACTAGGTAAGAGACATTCTATTAAAATATGGCAGAATAAACTGAGCAATATTTGTGCTCCTGCCCCTCCCTCATCAGAAAATAAGTATATAATAATTTATTTGATGAATTTATTACTGGCAAGGAGTTTTTCCTTTAAGTGATGTTGAAGCTATACCTTTGACCCTTTAACAAATCTTCCTCTAGATCCATGAGAAGGAAAAGTATCATGTGCTCTCTCCTCTGCTCCAATTTGTCAACACACTCCCTGTTCCCATTAGGATGTCACAAAGAAGAGCCAGGACCTAGGGCTGGTCTTGGGGAGACTCATTCCTATCTGTTCCAGATGATCAGGACAGCAGAATTTTTGACAATTCTCCCAAGTCTTCTCTATGAGATATTTTGATGCTGCAACAATCCTGACTGATGGAGATGCTATATGTACTGTCATTGAAATGACTGGCTAATGGAAAGGTGGGGATAACTGAGAAAGAGAGTCTTGACTTAGTCATTAAAAATCAACCATTTGTTTACAAGGACACTGATAAACAGAACTTTGAAAGGCAAGGACAGATACACTGTGAATTTGCCCATCAGGGCAATTTGCCCAAAGGGGATAGGTAAATCTTACTGAGGAACTATTATTAAGAATACCCTTTATTCTCTTCTCTTTCTATGCACACTAATTCGATTAAAGATCTTTCACTCTAAGAGTGTGCTTCCTCCTCCTTTGTGTACATGGATGGCCACCTCTCTTTCAGAGCATGCACCTCTTAATGGGTTGGGATCCCTGGGTGGCCCCCAGTTACATGGTAACAACATCATCTAGGTTTTTTTTTCCCCAAGCAGGAGGAATTGGTTAATTATTCTAAATATGGTGAATATTTTGAGTAACGGTGAATTCATTTCTAAAGACCCAGTTTTACTGCTGTATGGAAAATACACAGTAGGGATACTAGGATGGGAGCAGAAATGTAAGTTAAGATTCTGTTGCATTAATCAGTGTGAATAGTGGGGGTGTCTTTGACTTAGTGGTAGCAGAGAAATAATAAATTGCTGAATTCTAGGTTATCTATTAATGGTAAAATGATGGGTGTTACTAATGGATTGAATATAGGGAGTGAAAAAGAGGAATATGCTGAATGTTTAACAGTCCAAGTATAGAAGAGGACTGGGAATTGACCATCAATTGGCATTAGCAGTAGGAGGTCATTCATGAATTTGACAAAAACAAGGTATGTAGAGTAGCTGAGGCCAAAGTGTGATTAGAGTAAGTTAAAGAAAGAATAAAAAAGATAAATGGGCAACAGCAAAAACCAAAAACGGTCAGTTCTATCTAGGAATTTGTTGCTTAAGGTATCAGATTGGGTTAATAGCTGGAGGAGAAGTGGAGATGAGACAGAAAGGTCTTTGATTATATTTTTAAATGAAGGAAATAACAGCATGTTTCTATTCTGTCAAAAATAATTTAGTAGAAAGAATAATGTGCTTTTGAAGCAATTCTTTTAAAGAGATGAGAGAAGATGGACCCAGTAGAAAAAGAGAAGAATTTGCCTTAAATAGAAGTATGGAGAGTTTCTTCCTTATTTGAATTAACTGGGCGCTTTAACTAAGACTATTTTCAATAAAAGACCATTTTATATGTATTTTTTCCCTAGCATCTTTTGTTATGTGTTCCTGTATTCTAGCATCTTTTGAAACCCCATGCATTTGTGAAGATTTTGTTTTAGTCCTGCCTCTTTTTAGTAAAAAACAGATAACTCAAATCCCAGTATTCCCTCCCAAACAATAAGGTAGCCCAGTTCTTCTATTCTGACAAACCTACATAAGGTTTAAAATGAGAAATTATCAGTATGATGGGCAGAATCCATTTCCTGGTAAAATATGGCAATAGCTGTAACTACTGAATTGTAAGGCTGATATCTCATATAGAATTTTGGCACTGGAGTGGCAGACAGTGGTGGCTGCAGTAAAATTGAGTTCTTGGTATGTTAGCAGGCAGACACACAAAAGGGAGCATCTAGGGTAGCTGGAGGCAAATGTTTCATAAGACTGATTCAGTGGAGATTTAAAGTATCATTTCTCAAAGTTTAAGACTGAACTTGATTTTTCTTCTCCTGAGACTAAGGGGCCTCCTTATATTTTTATTTTTTAAAAAATTCATTTTTATTTATTTATGCATACAAGAACTGGGGTCTAGGCCAGAGGTGTAGGGAGAGAGAGGATTCACCAGAGACAGAGTGGGGAGCAGAAGAGGCAGATCTACTGAAATACACTGCTGAGGGGAGTAGTGGGTGAGGCAGGAGAGGTTTGCTGTACCATGTGGGTTAGCTCCCTGGCTAGGGACTGAACTTGTGCTGCAGTGGTGGCCTATAGCTTCATAGTGCTGAGACTTAACCCCTTGTGTGACCAGGGAGGCCCTCATTATATTTTTATTTTATTTTTTAAAGATTTATTTATTTATTTATGCATACAAGCTGGGGTGAAGGCCAGAGGTATGGGGCAGTGAGAGGGTTCACCAGAGACAGAGAGGGGAGCAGAACAGGCAGACTGACCAAAACACACCGCTGAGGGGAGCAGAGAACAAGGCAGGACAGGTCTGCTGCGCCATGTGGGAATCTCTCCGGCTGGGTCATCAAACTCTGGCAGCAGCTGAGTACAGCTCCACAGCGCTGCTCTTAACCCGTTGTGCCACCAGGTAGGCCCACCTCGTTATATTTTTAATGAAGTTCTTTTTCTCCTTTATCTGCCAGATTCAGTTTCTGTTGCTTGCAATTAAAAACTCTACCAAGCACTGTGTTTAAGGAATCTAGCAAAATGACAAGCTGCTAAAGTGTTCTCCTCTGGTTACTTTTTGTCACAGAGTCCTTTTGCTGTTTAAACAGGTACTCTTTAAGAATAAAGAAATAGTGATACTGAGAAATGAATTTACAATTTAGGCAAAGAACTGTAAATTCTCAAACCATTTGAGGACAGCAGTCATGGAATATTTGTGATGTCCTTTGATGATACATATGAAATTATAACTGCTGAAGAGAAGATCAAATGAGTAATCTAACAAGGAAGGGATGCATGGGGACACTGGGACAGAATATATATATATATATATATATATATATATATATATATATATATATATATATAATTTTATTTTTTTTTAATTTATACAAGCTGGGGTACAGGCCAGAGGCGTGGGGCGGCGAGAGGGTTCACCAGAGACAGAGCGGGGAGCAGAACAGGCAGATCAGAAATACATTGCTGAGGGGAGCAGCGGGCAAGGCAGGAGAGGTCTGCCGCACCATGTGGGATTCTCCCCAGCTGGGCGTCGAACTCACATCGCGAGCTGCAGACAGCTCCACAGTGCAGCGCTCAACCGCTGCGCCACCAGGGAGGCCCATGGGACAGAATATTTGCAATGGGTACCTCTGCAGAATATCTAGAACTTAAATAAATAAGCATGACTGTGCATGCATATGCAGATGAACACCATGTGCACAACATGGTCTAAAAACAAAGATAACTTGTAAATAACTACCCCATACCCTAGCTGTTACCATAGCAACTGAAACTATTCATTTTCTGTCTCAAATAATGTGTGCAAGTCTGTCTCACTAACAATTCGGAAGGGGACATTGACAAATGATCGCTATATTCACACAGCCATTTGAAATAGGAAGGCATTTGGCTGAATTCTAATTTGACCAATGAATATTTAACTGATAATGCTGCCAGATAAGATATTGGCCAAAAGAGAAAGAAGAAAAATGAAACTGGGTTGCTATCATGCAAAAATTCTTTAATGAAGGACATGAAAGGAATGTTGTGAATTCTGGGCGAAAAATCTGTTTGGTGTTAGGAAATGGAAGAGCAGCTGGGCCACAATTTATAAACTTTGAAGAAATTTGTGACCTCTAGAATGTCTAAGTCATGAAGGTGCTTTCTCCTCATATGCTTGGAAATGTATTTCCAAGAGTAAGAAAAAAAATGCCTTAAAACATTTCAACTTCAAAGTAACAGAAACAAAATGAAGTATTGAAGAACTAAAATATTCCAAGATTTTAGCCGACCCCTAACCTTTCAAACTTTTCCACTTCATAGAAGTTATTGCATCACAATCTCCCAGACAAACTTGTTGATTTGTTTTGAAACCTGCCCCCAGGAATGTTTAATACTAAGGCACAAAGAGATCCAAACTCAGGTTGTTTTCAAGCAGATTTCATAAAAATAACTAATATCAATCAAGTAGTCATTATTTGTCAGGTCCTGTTCTTAATGTTTTGAAGTCTCTCATTGTTAAAAAAAAAAAGCTCTGCAACTGGGTATTATTTTAAATTCCATTTTGCAGATGGATGATGAAATCAAATTTCAGATGTGTTAAATAACTTGCACAAGTTTGTACTGAAACTAAGTAAATGGAGGTCTGTAATCTCTAGAAATCTAGTTCTTAGTCACTATACTGCTGTCTCCCATGTTTTTGTTTTTTTAATTTTCATCGCTTCTACCCTTTCTTCTTTTTCCCCTTAACCCACTGTTTTCATCAAGCACAGACATATAAATTAGAAAAATTATGAATATGAAGTATGTAGTTGTGCCCGACATAGTAGCTATTCAATAAATTTTATGAATAATTATTTGCATGCATACATGTTTATTTGCCACATTGGATTTGATTGCTCAGCACATTTTCTTTGAATAGTAAAGTGATTGGCTGGGTCAGGTTATAACCTTGGAAAGCATCCAAAAAGAGTGAGGTCATGTTAATGTCATCAAGCTAAGAGAAAGCAGAGCGCCCATCCAAGGCAATGCTGGACTTAGACCTTCTCCAATCCTTATCAAAATAACCAAGTTCTAAAAAAAGTTGGCTCCAAATACATGCATAAATTTGCAAAATCAAATTCACTACATGTTTACTTATATGTCTACAAAATGAAACTGTTTATCAACTTCGCTCATTATGGTTTGTTGTGGTTGAAGGTTGAAAACAATTTGCAAGCTACCCAGAGAATGTATGCTTTCTAAGAAATTAAAGCCAATAATAAATTAAATGAGTAATCTGTAGTCACATAACTTTGAAAACAAAGTAGTACTTATCTTTTCTAAAATCTTTACCCCAATGAAAACATTAATGAGAAAGTGGATGCATTTAAATGTTTGACAATGAAGTGTGAAATTGGCCTTGCCTCCATTTTTCTTTTAGGGATATTCCTACTGTTGAGTAGAAAAGACTCCTGGAATCAACAGACCAGAAATCTCTTTTACGAGGATAGTTAAGGATCTATTCCTGACCATATAATTTTCCTGAAGAAGAGTTCATTTCCTTACATGAGTGGTGGGTCACAACTGAAGCTTGCATGCTGTATTCCACCCCCACCCCCACCCCCAGAGATCTGCTTCCCACTATTCATCTTCCCTTAGTACATTATGCACGTAAAGTTGGTAAGTTGCCAAATAGATTGATGATTTCTCCACTTCACAAAATGTTATTAATAGGTTTATAGAATGCTGCTCCTATACTTCTTGAAGCTACATTAGCATAACAGTAACAGGTCACATTAAACAGCCCAGGAGAGGAATTGTCACTTTAGTTTCAGAGACAGAGATTCCTCTATTGAAAGTCTTGAGAAGGAGACTTATGGTGGGACATTCAGGCAAAATGTTGGTGAGTTTGACTCACTGACAAGCAATTCACGGGTATCTAAGACTGTTATTTCTGAAAGTACTGACCAAAATGGGCCCTTTGTTGCCTTCAGTTATTTAGTGCTTGCAACATATGTGGTCTGATCTTGAGCCCCTAAATCTCCTCAAAATCAATTCTCTTACAGGCCCCCAGGGCCCTGGATTCAGGCCCACCCACCATACATCACCAATGGGTCTGGGACTCCAGAGGCTACAAGTTCCCCTTTGAAGATTAGAAGAATTTGAGCCAGGGTTATCCCAAGACTGACATACTTGGCCTGGAAAAGAATTCTAAATGGCATGTAGTGTATAGTGGAAAATGCTAGAAGAGAGATCTAAGGAGAAAGGAGAGGAGAGCAGGACTCAAAGTTAAGCATCTTAAAAGAAATTTTTCTAATTTCAATAAAGGAAGGAAGTGGAAATAGGTCCTTCCTAGTGAGGTTAAAGTAGCAAGTAGGGTTACTGGTAGATTTGGGTACAACTACTATATCCAAATTATACAGAGTTATACCATGAAATATATTAAAATTTGCTCAACTCCAAGTAGCCTCAGAGGCCTAGCTAACCATACATGATCTATACATGGTCATGTCCCTTAGATCTGCAAAGATCTATGCAAAGATCATGAAAATGACCTAGAATTTCAGAATGATCTTTTGTAAAATGGAAATAATATACCTACTTGCAGGGTGCTTGTGGGAGTGTTACTGTAAATCCACAAAGTGTCTCCTGAGACATATTACTCAATAAATGATAGGTAGATTTAAATGAGGGGATAACATCTCTATCAAATATAGACAAATATGAGAATTTCTACGGATGGATTTTTTCTATCTTCTGGAGTCAATAGTGCTTTCACATTTTCATTGCTGAGGGGGGGAGAGGAAGAGGGAGGGAGTAGGAAAGAAGAGAGTGAGAGGAAGAGAGAAGTAGACAGAGAGAGAGAGAGATGGATTTTTGCCTAAGTGGACATTTTTAATTAGGCAATTCAGAAAACATTTGTTATTAAGCCCCTACTACATGCGAGGCGCTATTTTAGTCTTTCCACAGTTCAAGGAGGGCTAGTCTCAAATTAGATCAAGTATTTAAGTTCCCTAATTGATGTAGTGGGATATTACTAACTAGCATTTTTTCAGTGTGGGAACTGCTGATGAGGACGCCATGGACTTGGTGGTGGTAAAAGTCAACCAGCAGGCTTTGTGAGTGACCGCTCTAGCACCCACTCTGGCGTGAGGCTCTGTATTTTCTGACTTTGGGATTCTCACATGGCTTGGTGATTAATTACTTCAAAGAGTAAGTCCCTACTCCTGCCACAATCTTCTTCCTCCTTCACATATAAAAACTGTCTACCCATCTTTAATTACCTAATTGGTTTTTGAACATTTATTGTATTTATGTAGCCATGTAGAGCAGTGTACATTATATAACACGTATGTGTTACTGCTTTATATTTGATTAATATATAGTTGTTACATTACCTCATATGGATTATCAACCTCTTGAGGGAAGGTGATCATACCTTATATTTAGCATCCGTAGTAACTAAAATAATACTTATGAATACTAGGAGCAAATAAAATAGCTTATGCTTGACTGGATTCCATGTGACTCAAGCATTTCTGCTTTACAGCACTGTCAGGTGATCTTTTACATTTCTTTGAGTGACTACTATAGTTCTCTCCCCAGCTGGACCATCAGCTCCATGAGGGTAGGGACCAGTTTTACTTTTACTCACCATTCATAGTGGGTTGAATAGATCGCCTCCAAATTCATCTCCACCCAGAACATGAAGATGTGATCTTATGTGGGAAATAGGCTTTTTGCAGAAATGTTTAAGGTAAGGATTGAGATGAGATGAGACACAGACAAGAAGATGGGAAGCAGAGATCCAACTGTTGTATCTACAAGTCAAGGAAACCAAGAATTGCCAGCAAATCATCAGAGGCTAGGAGAGAGGTGTGGGATATTACTCTTCAGAGCTTCCAGCAGGAAGAAACACTGCTAATAATTTGATTTTGGACCTCTGGCCTCCTGAACTGTGAGAAAATAAATTTCTTTTGTTTTAAGCTACTCAGATTATGGGGATTTGTTACATCTACCCTAGGAAATGAATGCACCATGATAACCCTATTCCACAGCAAAGTATCTAGGCCATAGCAAGATTAATTACAGGGGGAAGGAAGGTAGGTCAATTCTCCCCCTTCCTTTTCATTTTTTTATAATTCAGTGTTTCTCTAAGTATAATACTTGGCTCTTGCTCTTTTAGAGTTAATTGGCTAGGTGCTAATTAAAAATACAGATGTCCAAACTAACAGACACCGTACCAACTGGGAAAAGATTTTTGCACAGAATACATCTGATAAAGGACTGATAACAAAAATTTACAAGGAACTCACACAACTCAACAAAAACAAAGCCAATAACCCAATCAAAAAATGGGCAGAAGAGCTCAAAAGGCACTTCTCCAAAGAAGAAAAGCAAATGGCCAACAGATCATGAAAAAATGCTCAACATCACTTATAATCAAGGAAATGCAAATCAAGACCACTATGAGATACCACCTCACACCTGAGAGGATGGCACATATTAAAAATACAGGCAACAACAAATGCTGGAAAGGATGTGGAGAAAAAGGAACTCTTCTACACTGCTGGTGGGAATGTAAACTGGTCCAGCCACTATGGAAAGCTGTATGGCGATTCCTCAAACTGCTAAACATGGAGCTCCCATACGATCCAGCAATACCACTTTTGGGAATTTACCCAAAGGACACAAAAACACTAATCCGAAAGGATACATGCACCCGTATGTTCATTGCGGCACTATTCACAATAGCAAAGGTATGGAAGCAACCCAGATGTCCAAAAATAGATGATTGGATCAAGAAGATGTGGTACATATACACAATGGAATACCATTCATCATGGAAAGAAGATAAACACATGCAATTTGCAGCGACATGGATGGAATTAGAGGGAATCATACTCAGTGAAATAAGCCAGAAAGAAAAAGAAAAATATTGAATGGTTTCACTTATAACAGGACTATAGGGAGGCCGGGTGGGAGAGAGACACTCAGCGGTGGGGGGTGGAGGGGAGGATAAGGGCACAAAATGGAAGAGAGGAGAATACAGGGGACCATGGAGATGAATCACGGGTGAATTGGTGGTGGGTTGCCCAAGAGGAATACAAAATGTAAAAGACATAAATAACAATAAAAAAAAAATACAGATGTCCAGACCACCCCAAAATCTTAGGGTCTCAGATTATGTGTCTATCACATAACCCCATGGCAGGTCTTACACTCATGAAAAGTTTTGAACTGGTGCTCTTTTTTTATTATAATTCCTAAGCTTCTAAGAATGTTATCAAAGTCAGTTCTTTACCTCTTATGGGCAATGCATCTGGTGAGAGGAAGCTTGCCTCCATGCAGGAGGTATAAAGCTGACCTTCTCATTAACGCTGCTGGGAATTTCTGAAGCAGAATGCTCCAGCTGTCAGTTCCTTTTTTCCTTGAGGATACACCTGGTTGCTTGACATGACCCCAAATTCTGTCTAGAGGTGAGATTTTCATTTTGATAGTTTCCCCAAGAAAAGAATCAAAGTCAGAAAAAAACAGAGAATCTTTCCATTCTTAGGATGACTTTCTCCAAATAGTAATCTCTCCACAGCACTACATGCAAACTTTTGCTGATTTCTAACTTCCAACTTGAGGCACATTTCTCCTCTTTAAAAACTCACTTATCAAAAGATAGGTGACAGTTTATTACAAACCAACTGCTTTGTGTTCCATATTCATTGCCCATTTATGACTTTCTCATCCAATTTGCTGAATCCTCAAATCAAAACACATACCAGGCTGCAAGCTCAAATTGGCATCTGCAAATCAAGCTGTGCGCTCTCTGCTGTGTGCCTACCCCCGGGGAACACTCAGAGATATGCAGTTGTCATTCACGTGGGTGGGCACAGCAATCCGGGCCTGTGGCAGGGCCAGCTACCCTTCAGGCAACTTTCTCTATGATTTTGAATCCTGTTACTCAGGATGTCTCCTTCCTGCACACCTGAAAGAACCACCTCAAAGTCCAGACAAAAACTGGAGAGGTTAGTTCAGCTCCATGACTTTGCACTAAGTCTGGGAGGATTTGCGGGCTTGTCAGGAGGGATTTGTTTCAAACCCAAGTGAATCATGGAGTGGAGGTGGATATTAAGTCAAAGAGGCAAAGGAGGAGGAAAAGGAACATGGAGAAGTACTTTGAGCTAGCTGGTGTGTCCTGACTTCAAATAATCACCTGTGTGCAACATTAAACCTCTGGCTTTGCATAATAAACTACAATGTAAACTTCTATATAACAGAGTAAGTCAGAGACACCAGTGTTTTAAGGAGGTTTTGAAGTAAAGTTTCTACCACTAGAAAAACATTTGACCCGATTTCTACTGATTTTTTCCTCCTACAAATCAAATTCCACCATCCTTCTTGGCACACTGCCTTGAAACCTCAAGGTTACCTTTAGCTGTTTACTCTCCCTGCAAGTCCGTATCATGTCTGTCACAAATCACCATCATTTTTTTCTATAAAACATTGGTCCCATATGTCTCTTTCCTAAGCCTGGCCCAAATGCTCTGGGTCAGCCACATGGCTCTGCTAACTTCTTGACCTTTTGTAACATTTGCTGCCTGTATCGTTCTTTTAAAATGTTATCTCCTTCCCTCCCCTTGTCACTCATCCAGATTCAAGAACTTGAGATGCCTGGCTCACAGCTTTACGCTTCCTCTTTTTCACTCAGTACGCAGGTCCTTCCTTTTTCTTCATTACCCTTATTACCACCCTCATGGGAGGAGTCTTAGAATCTGAATATTCACTACAGGTGCCTTAATACTGCCATTGGGATCTGGGAAAATTGTTGCCTTGGGTTTTATTTTTATTACCCCCTTTAAAAAATAATATGCTTAACAGTTTTATCTGCAAGTAATAATAGCTACTGTTTACTGAGCACCTAATATATCCCAGGTCCTTTGCTAACATTGCTTAGAATCCAACTCAACAGTTTAGATGTCAATACTTGGAAATCTGCATTTTTAGATGCTGTGTGCTGTGGACAGCTCTGAACTGTATGGTTTGATCTATCGGGGGAGCAAAGAATTGCTGGGGATTTTTTTTTTTTTTTTTTGCATTATTTGTGCAGTTCTGGCTTGGTTGGTTGTTCTAAGAAAACAAGGGAGGGGTAGTGCAATCGGCAAGAATTGAAGCTGAGTGTAAAATGTGTCAAATCACTTTTAGCCAGAAGCTTTAGCTAGCATGTGTCATTCTCCATGTCCTCTCCCTGTGTCAACAATCATGGAAATGTGACAAAACAAAATCTCCCTCAGCCTGGACTACTGAGTGATAAGGATGAACAGACTTCTGGTGGTACATATTTAAATCACTGGAATTAGGAGATTGTCACCACAGAAATATTCTGCCCTCTCCTAACTGCTGTGCTACTCTTCCCTTGCTTTGTTGCATATTTATGTTGCCCCAGCTTAGTTGTTTGCTCTAATAACTGATGATGATGATGAAACAACTGATATTTTTCCAGAGTTTGCTATGGACCCAGCACTGTACTAAGTGATTTACAACTTTGTGCTATTTAATCTTTATAACATCATTGCGAGAATGCTATTATGTGCTTCATTTTATAGTTAAGAAACCTGAAGTACAAAATGTTTAAATTAGAAGATCTAGATAACAGCAGAGTTAAATTTGAGAGCTGGCTCAAATTCCGGCATGCTGATTCCAGAGCTTGCCTTCTTACCCATTAAATTGCTTCAGCTAGCTAATAAGTAAAACATGCTAATTTCCAAAGTATATTCTATAAAATGCACTTTTATGGACTATATACTGGCATTATTTAAGAGATACATTTAAATCTTCTTTTAAATATGTGTATGAAAAAAGAGTTAACATAGTGCAGATTTTAAAAAATGTCAGAACTTCTAGATATTTTAATACATGCTCAATCTTTTAAAATCTCATTTTGCACTTGCTGTCATTATCAGTCTTCTGAGCCCAGGTCACCTGTTCCACATCTGTCTGTTTATAGTGCTACTAGGAGCAGCAGCCCTCTCATCCCCCTGTTGTTGGCTTGAACCTCAACATTTCCACATAGTTTTGCACTGTTTTGGTTCCTTGAACCTGGGAATCTTCTATTTGGGATAAAAATTCTTTAGGAGAGCTTCACAATTTCTAGATTCCTCTGTTCATAATTCATTCCTATCAAGATATATGGATACATAATGCAGTAAGAGTTTTTCCAGTCACTTTCCAGTTATTTTCCTTTACATATTCCAGAAGTTTCTCTCATTGCTATTTTTTCCACTGAGATAATTCAAAATTTCCAAGTTTTTACCACCTTCTTCTCCATATTATATTTGAAACTTTCTTAAGCAAACCAGCTAGTCTTTAATTAATATGATTTTTCCTATTTTCATATGTTACGAGTGATAAAAAAATCTAATGATGACAGTTGAAACTTTAACTCACATAGTTTGGGGTCAGTCACTAATTTTCCAACAAGAAAGGCTAAAAGTTTCTTTAATCTTTAGAAACCCTATATACTTTAGAAAAACCAATCTTGACCATAGTGCTACATCAAAGGGCTGGAGATAATCCAGAAGAAAGGTAGGAAGTTTAGAGGTCTTAGATGCGGAACTCAGAGAAATGGCAGGAATCTGATTGAAGAAAACCCTTAGTAAGGTTTGGGGTCTATAGGACAATCAAGATTTTAGTGAATTTGGTGAATGCTATCAAGAACAATTCTCTTAAGTCCATCCATCCAAATGTTGCTCCTCTTAGAACCCTGATGTCCATTATCCTGTTCTCCTCAGGTGAAGAACACCTGTAAAGGAGGTAGTGATCATGCAAATTGTGTTACCAGTGAATGGGCACACTCTGAGGACATTTTTTCTCCTGAAATGGTGAAAAGAAAGCATTCAAACCGTGCTAGACTAATGAAAACTAGAAATTTTATTCTTCTTCCAAGGTGCATCTAGCAATCAATAGGCTCTCAACAATATCAGGAAATATGAAACAGCCAAGTCAAAGTTTGAAGTTTATATTATTATTAAGGTAACATTTAAAAAAATAACTTTGGTAAAACCATGCAAGTTAAATGTATTTTTATAATTCTGAACTAAATGCTTAAATAATCTGTAATATTAGACACAATCCTTATTCCTGAAATCTGCTTCCTTATAAATAGCATCAAAAGAAAGTATATCTGGGTTAAATGGAGACGTCACAATGCTTTTCTAGTGTTGCAATTTGAAATAGCCACTTTTCTGCCATTGAAAATCACTGATTATTCAGAGCTAGTTATAGAGCGCAAAATATCTGTGTGATTGCATGGTGTCAGTTACCATCACCATAATGCTGAGCACAAAGGCTGATTACCTTCCATTCTGCACTTCTTGTTAAAACTGGGTTAATAAGAGATTTTACAAGGTTATTCTTCCCCTGTTCACTTGAAATTTTTCATTGAAATGCTATGCAACAATTAAAATTATTTTATTGTTAAAGAAAGAATTAGCCTATTGTGTAATTTTGTGGCAGTTGACAATATCTCATCATAAAAGTATTTGTAGATTTTGTAGATTAAGACACTAGCTTTGGGGGCCTCCCTGGTTGAGTGTTGTGCTGTGGAGCTGTCGGCAGCGGCAACGCAAGTTCGACGCCTAGCTGGGGAGAATCCCACATGGTGCGGCAGACCTCTCCTGCCTTGCCCGCTGCTCCCCTCAGCAGTGTATTTCTGATCTGCCTGTTCTGCTCCCCACTCTGTCTCTGGTGAGCCCTCTCGCAGCCCCATGCTTCTGGCCTGTACCCCAGCTTGTATGTATAAATAAATAAATAAATAAAAAATCTTAAAAAAAAAGACACTAGCTTTGTATAAAGCACATTTTGGCTTTTTTTTTTTTTTTTTTTTTTTGAGGAGATCTTCTACTAGGTGTTTTTAGTCAATAATGACTGGGAGGTCAGGCCAGCTTTCTCTGAGCTTACTGGCCAACATGCTTTCACACTCTTTCCTGCAGCTCAAGTGCTCTTTCCTCTTGGTGACTTTGGGTGGTTCTCTAGAGGGGTCCCACATTCCCTTTTCTACAACTCAAGTGCCTATAAATCTATCAAGAATAGGTGTTTTTGTAGTCAGTAGCTGTACAGATTTACTTCAAAAGTACATTTATCATAATCTTTTGCAGCTTATGATTTGGAATGGACAATGATTTATAATAAAGATACATAGAACCCAGAACTCTGGAAAGTCAAAAACTTTCTAAACACACACACATACACACACATTTATATTCAAATTGAAAAGTCTGAAATGAGGGGCCTCCCCTGTGGTGCAGCGGTTGAGCGTTGCACTGTGGAGCTGTTGGCAGTAGTGACTCGAGTTCAAAGCCCTGTCGAAGAGCTCCCCACATGGCACAGCAGATCTCTCCTGCCTCTCTCACTGTTCCCCTCAGCAGTGTGTTTCCATCGATCTGCCTGTTCTGCTCCCCATTCTGTCTCTGGTGAACCCTCTTGTTGCCCCACGCCTCTGGCCTGTACCCCAGCTTGTATGCATAAATAAATAAATCTTTAAAAAAAAGTCCGAAAAGAGTATTCACAAAATGGTTAATATGAATTATATTGGGAGACTAGGACTACGGGATCAAGAGATGAAGGAACATTTTTCACTTCTGCTTCTTCCCCACATTGAGAAATAAAAGTTTTTATATTTTAAGAAAAAAAAAATCATTACACAACTGCCTAAAGTATCCAAACACAACAGTTCACATACAAAAAACCCCCAAAACTGTTACCTTCTTTTTTTTCTCTCATTTTTTACTTTTTCCTCACCACTATCCCTTGTATCCCCTTGTCTCTTTGTCTCCTCTCTCTGAAGAGCCCTCTCTCTGAAGAGCCTCAGGGCCCTGAGGATGTTTATTGATGTCTACTGATATATGTATATATATTCTGTGTGTGTATATATATCTTTAATATAAAGCAAATGTTGGTTTCTTATTGTGTCTAATGTTGGTTTCAAAGGACCTGAGTCCAACAATTTAAAGCTACATTCAATTTAAGATCAACAGATTTAAGACTATCATTTTCTAGCTCCATACCCTATCAGTGGTAATAAATTAAACCTATTTAATTCCAAGTGTAGCTTGATGGGAACATAAGTTATTGAGAGTATCCCTTCTTGGAATTCATGACTTCTCCAATAAAAATACGTATGTGTATGATTTCTTTTTCATAAGCATCTGATAGAAGAATGCAGTGAGAAGCAAGAAACACAGTTGGTAGGAGTAATACATTTCTTGATGGATAGAGCAGTGGAGGTGGGGGGGGTGCTCTAGAGTAACAGATAGATTCCTCATTTCTAATCTTGAATTCATCAAGTTCCTTTATTTGGTCAGGCCACAATCTCCCCATGTGTAAAATGAGTGATTAAGGCTGTTTATTATGAAAACATCCTAGCTATATGACATTCGTAAGAGCAACAAGACAGAAAGGAAAAAACACAGATATGGGAGAGTGAAAAGAAGAAATTTTTATGGTTCATTACTCTCTTAGAATATATAAGCAAAATCATTATAGAGTACTAACTTTGAAGGACATACTTAAACTACTCACTAATGTGACATGAGGTAACTGAGAGTAAAAGGAGCAAGAAGTCTGTATTTCTTTTGAAAATATTTTGATTTGGTTTGTGAAATAATTGTTATAAATGTAAGCAAGTGAAATGTTGGTTTCTTACTGTGTTTGGGCAGTGAGAAAGTTTTGGGAGTTATAACTGGGACAACCGATCTGTTACATATAGCCAGTTTGGACTGGTACAAAAAATACCATAGATAGAGTGGTTAAAACAACAAATAATTAATTCTTACAGTTCTGGAGGCTGGGCATCTCTAAGATTAAGGGTCTGGAAGATCCAGTGTTTGGTGAGAGTCCTCTTCCTGCTGCAAATGGCTGACTTCTTGCTACGTCCCTGCATGGCAGAGAGAGCAAGGGTTCTGATTGCTTCATCAGCTTACAAGGGCATTAATACCACCATGAGGGCCCTACTCCCAGGACCTATGTTAACCCAGAGCCCAGCTCCTAATACCATCACTTTGGGGGTTAGGCCATCCACATGAATTTGGGAGGAACATTCAGTCCACAGCACATGTTACACCTGCTACTCTGTTATCCATGGAATGCTTCCCTATGAAGGCCTGATCTTAGCTACCTCGAAGTGTAGCACTGATGTTAGAGATCTCTTGCCTGCTTTTTTTGTGGCACATTCAATATCAAACATTCAGTACCATAGTAATGAATAACAGTACCACTGAATAATTTGACTGTTAGGGCTGGGGCAGAATTCTCATTATTCACTAAAAGTACCTAGTACTTTTAGGTACTTACTCAAGTGATACACACTACAATCTATACCCCGATTTCATTTTTCTGGGGGCAAAGATACCTTGAAATTTTAAAACTAGGGCCTCCCTGGTGGCGCAGCAGTTGAGCACGGCGCCGTGGAGGTGTCGGCAGTGCGCAATGCGAGTTCGACGCCCAGCCGGGGAGAGTTCCACATGACGGGGCAGACCTCTCCTGCCTCGCCTGCTGCTCCCCTCAGCAGTGTATTTCTGATCTGCCTGTTCTGCTCCCCACTCTGTCTCTGGTGAGCCCTCTCGCTGTCCCACGCCTCTGGCCTGTGCCGCAGCTTGTATGTATAAATAAATAAAAATCTTAAAAAAAAAAAAGAAAATTTAAAACTAAGTGATGGTATTCTACATCATGCTAGGAAAAAGCAGGGAGAAGGGGGTGATGTATTCCTGAAATGATAATAAATGAAGTATTTCATTGTAAAGGCATACGAAAGTTTTCAGAAATCTACCATTAATGTGTCAATAGATTTAAAAATATTTGCTTATATACTTGATCAATCTTCTTGTATAATTCTATCCTAAGGAAATAATCTGAAATACCAAATAAACTTTCCATTTCAATGAGCATGCTAGCACTATTTATAATAGCAACATGCAAACTAGCAGTAAATGGATTAACTAGGAATTGTTCAAGGTCATTGTTTGGGAGGTGGGATGACAGAGAATTAGGTGGTGCTACTATGTTCTCTTCTTTCTAACTTTCTGCATTTCCCACAGTAACAAGCATTCCATTTCAATTTAAAAATAAACACTCCACTTAAACTTTTGGTTGAACCCTTCCATTTCTCACAGAGCGAAGACAGACCATCTCAAGTTCAAACTCCTCTGCACAGTCTTTCTCCCAGCGTCAGAATCGTCACTAACATCCTTCTTTAGCAGCCTAGCCTGAGAGCTGGCTCCGCCAGTTTCATCCAACCAGAGCCTTTCCCCTCCGCAGTGCCTGCCTCCTCTTTATCTGGAAACTGGAATCACATTACAACTCCAACTCCCTGAGCCTGTGTCCTCCTCCCCAGAGCCCCAGCACTGCCTTTCTTCTCTTCTTTCTTGATTTCCCTTCTGAATCTTCCCTGCATTCTCATTCCAAAGCCAGATGGCTGATTTTCTGAAGCATTCACATTTCTCCTCTGCTGACTTATAACTGTTTAAAACCCATCATCCACACCTCCCTGATAACTAGGTTTCTGCCACACCAGGCTGCCTGGTGGGATTTGGCAAGTGTGGAGAGGGTGGGGATGGAGAAACAATCCAAAGGGAAATTGGCCAATACGCTAGTAGGTTTTACTTCATTCATTTGGAACACTTGGAAAGCATAAAGAGTGCTTAATGAGGACCCATTAAAGGGAAAGCTGGGTTCTTTAAAGAACCATCAGTTGGATCAAAGTTGATTCAGAGATTCAGAATTGGATAGACTTTCAAATTTTGCCTCAAAAATGGACATTGCTTACATCAAAATAACCTATAGATAAAAGATCTCAGTGATACCTGTTTCACATGGACTAAGGCAAGACAGTAGCTGATAATTTGCTTTGACTGTTGGTCAACCTCAAGAGTGTGAAAACAAATACCAAGTCCTTCAAAACAAGAACAAAGTATGTACATCATGCCTTGGATTTTGTGTTAATATCCAAAGTAAGTTCAACCTTCTCTATGCAAGTTGTTCTTCAAGTAACAGTGAACGACAGACATGGACATATACAGACTCTACATCCTCAAAATGACTATACTATAACTGGAGAAACAATCTATGACAAGGAAAATAAAATTATTCCCTTAACAGCATTTTGTTAACGTATATTGAATATTTTTCCACAAGGCATGGTGTAGAGTAATGATCAACAAGTTCCCTTTCTTGGCCTACCATATGTCTCCATCTGAACATCAGTTGGGATGCTTTTAGCTTCAGTCAAGTGCTTCTAACAAGGACAATTCATTAGTTCTTCTAATAAGAAATCTGAAGGTAAAAGAGTCCTCTCTATGCTGTATCAGTTAGTGTCCAGAAAGGAAAATAGAAATTGCTATAGGTTTTTCAAAACACTGGAACTTTAAAGAATCTCCAAGGTACTGCAAGGGCTAGAGAAGCAAAGGGGTCACCTCCTGAGTGTTCCTGCAGATTAAGATTGCAGGAGCACCCCTGCTATTGGACCCTCATTGCTACTGCTAAGCCAGAAGCCAGAAGCTTGTGGTCCCTTGGATAATGCTAGAGTCCCCAGCCACCTGCGTTTGCCTGCTGTTGCTGGTAGAGTAGAAAACATTTGCCTGTGGTCTCCCACTGCTCTTAATGCTAGGGCCAGAAACAAAAAAAAATTACTTGTGTCTTTTTCCTTTCCTCCATCCAGTCTTCTGCAAATGCTCTGCTATTGACAGAAGCTACCAGAAACCAGTTGGCAAGTGAGTCAAGGAAATTCTGTTTCCAAGGTCCTTGGCCCCCAGTTAGCAATTATGCTGAACAAATGAATGGGGTTAAGTAACAACAGAAAGTACCGTGTGGAGTAGGCTAATTCAATCATTCAACCACATCATGATGGACTTGTCTTTTGTCTTTCCTCTGTCATGCTCAGGGCTGGATGGCTTTTCCCTTGAGGCTGGATTCTTTGAACACTTTGAGATATCTGAATGTTGAAGACAACATTCAAAGGTGGAAAAGAGAAATGTACCTTTCTTGTGTTCCTATTAAAGAATGACTATATTTTATATCACTGACTAGAAAATAAAACAAACTTTATTAAGTTAGTAGCAAAGTTTAAAAAATGAATCCCTATGATTATCTAATAAACATTTTATAATATAAAGACTAACTAAATGTAAACATTAAAAATAGATTACAAGTTTTTGTAATGCTGTTTTGCATTTCTTTATTTTAAAAATTACAATACTTTAGCCTTATGTAACCTTATACTCAAAAAGTAAAAAGGCCTGGCCTCTCAGTCCATGAGAGGCTCTGTATGGAAGCTGAAATGGGCCAGAGATACTTCATGGAAAAACAGGACAATTAGGAATATCCCCAGCTGCACTGGCCAGTAATATGATTTAACCAGTGGAAAAGATAATTATCTAGAGAACCACCAGGCCAGAAGACGCTCTAGAAATTATGAAATGCCTTTAATGATTTGGTTGTTCATCCTGAGTTCTGGCGTCATTTTGGCAAAATGAGTAAGAAGGAGCCAGAGTGAGCTCTTTCATGCCAATAATGAATGTGATGGAAATTGACTTCTTTCCATTCCAGCTGTGGCAGCAGGAGTAGGTTTTGCTGCCAACAAAAAGCTTCATCACAGTTTAGAGTTGAAATACTGGTCAAATTGAAGGGCAACGGGGCAGTTTAGTGCAGACACTACATGTCAAATTGCCAATCTTATGTTCAAAGCTTTACACTCGTGTCACAAACACCTCCTTTCTCTTTCTAACTCTGATTAATGAACTATCCTTCAACGCTTAGTATTAACAACTACCACTAGTACATTGGTTTGGAAAGTATTTTTCCGTTTATATAATCTTATTTAATTCTTACAGCCACTCAGTGAGTTGGCTTTTTACCTAGGCAGAAGTCAAATTCAGAGATGTAACTAGAGTTAACTTTCCCAAAGTAACACACATAAACTGAAAAATGAGAATTGAGCCTATTAAAACTCCAACATTGGATGGAGTTTGGTAAGATACAATCTTGGTCCTGGGGGAACTTATTTTGCAGCTGTAAAAATGAGGAATGCAGGTAACAAAGAACAGCAGGTTGTTAGATATACTAACATGAGCATTATCTAAGAAAGTAACATGCCAGGTGAAAGAAAGAAAAATTGATCATTTCTTGGGATGTTAAAATTATTCACTTGTTCCTTTTAAAGGTATAGATGAATTAAATAATATCTCAGATACATTTATGCTGACACATTAGGTTTTGACATTAGATCAGGCTCTAGATGATATACGATCTTGCAATGTCTATACCCAAGGGTACAGTAGAGGGACAAGTTCCACTTCCTAATTCAGATGTCAGTTATAAATGCTGTGGTCTACAATAAACCTCAACTCTCCGAGTAATTAAAATCAGATATTCTTTTCAGTGATTACCATAAGGGAGAATTAGGGAAGTCACAGTAATTTAAAAACTCAAAGGGGAAATAAATACAGTAAGGTAACAAATGTCATAGAAACATACCGATTCAGAGTCTAGCTTTTAGAATCTTTCCTCTTTTGAACCGGTATGGTCTTTTTCCTCATGCTTTCCACATACTATGATGAGTATTTCTTGTAATAGAAACTGACCACATGATCAATTAAAGGAGGCCTTCAGAAGCTGTTTTCCACTTCTCCCAATGTTAGTTTGTAGCTTATCACTGGAGGTATGAGACTTCCTTTTGCAGAAAACGCCAACATATGGCATCATTTTGACATCTAGTGGATCTCTGATATCTAGGAGTTCCTAGATCTTTTGTTTTATTTTTGAAATTATTTGTATAAAATTGAACATCAGACTGAGTATTGAAGTTTGATAAAATCACTCATAATCAGGTAATGAGCAGACTAGAGTCCCTCGTCATAGAAAAACTCTTATAAGACTATTCCAACATTCTATTTTAGAATGTTGAAGAGTTGAAATTTCAGTAGATGCCTAAACTTGATTCTATCACAATTATCAAATCTTTGGGGGAAACCACCAACTTACTTCTGAAAACATTGTTCCCTGAAATATGACTTTCTGATGCCTTGTCTCTTGTGCATCCAAGAACCCACTGCACTGTCTTCTGTTCTGAAGTTATTTATCTGTAATTTTGTGAGTGGTCAGCACACATAAGTCTTTAAGAAAAGTTAACCAGCAGTACCGATAGAGTAAATAAGTGATGGCAAAAATTTGAATTAAAAACATGCTGTGTATAAAAGAATCTTTAGCAATTACTGAAAGGCCCAAAGTGCTCCAGTTATTATTAAACAGAATTGGTCTACTGAATTCTCATAAAGTATGTGTATTAAAAAAACAACACCAAAACCAAAACAAAATCTATTATTTAAAAAAATTAAGGTAAACATTTGGTAGTTGTATTAGAGCTTTGATTTCAGAATTGGTGGCTATGTATGAAAGAACTTTCAACCCTGTAAAATTATGCCATTGTACTTAGAAATAGCAAATTCAGGAATGATGGAACAAGAAATAGCACAATAATATAATATTTCTTTGCATATTTTCAAAGTCAAATAAGAAAAGAAACCTTCAAATTAAATCTCAACTTGAGCTAAATTAATCTCCAGGGTATTCCTTTCAAGAACCTTAGGTTAATAAGCTGATGCTGAATTTTTCCTAGTATTCAGCTATGTGAATCTTAAGTCCCCTTGTCCTTGGTGCCCTGAGGTTAAGGTCAACAGACTTATTTCGAACTTTTCTGTACCAAAAAAAAAAAAGTAAAACAGAGAAAACACAGAACCATTACATAAGCTTAATGCTTATACTATAGATGCTGCCTGTAATATTTATGTATTTATTATTATTTAAATTTGATACCAGGGTGGGAGGAAGGAGACTGGTATGACATCACTAGAGTGACTGCACCACAAAAAGTGCCAGGCATGAAAAGTCTGAGACTCTTCTCCAGGAAGGAGGCAGTAATCTGTCTCCCAGTGGTGTAGAACTTTTAGGCTAAGAGGCTCAGGACTTTCCAAAGGGTACAACTGTCATCAGGGAGTCCATTTCTTTTTTAGCTAATAATCTACTGCATTTATACAGAAACTACAGCTTTAGGGAATCAATAGGATCTTGATGTTCAAAATTTGAGGTGATCATGAGTGACTACAAAATCAGTTTTCTTATACACTAGGGATATCCGGCATCAGTTTTGGCAGTGGACATGAAGTCAGGAGAATGAGGTAAATGCTTTCACTCAATCGGATACTGTTTCCAATTCTTTTTAATTATTTAACGGGAGCACAAAAAGGATAGAGACCTGACAGAATTTCTAACTCATCCTGGAGGTCTTCAAGATCTTTTATTCTCCTCACTACTATAAGATACTTACATTTAAAAATAGGAAAATTATCTCTTCAAGTTCCCCTCTTTCCTATTTTTCTGTCAGAATTCAATTTTACAAATACGATAGATGACAGTGACATGTAGTTGCAATAAAATAATAATCACTAAACAAGCTGACTTTGCTATTTTTTTAAAAAGCAGAATTCTTGTGAAGAGTTGTCTTATAGTTGCAGATGTCAAATAAAATGTAAATTCTATCTTTTATAATAAAAGTTGACAGGGAAGGGAATTTTAGACAAACTTTCTATAAATATGGTATATAAAATTTAGGACTTTGTGAGCCTCCCTGGTCATGCAACAGGTTAAGTGCAGCACTGTGAAGCTATCCAGAGCTACTGTAGCACAAGTTCAATACCCAGCCAGGGAGATTCCCATATGGTGCAGGTGAGCTCTCCTGCCTCGCCCGCTGCTCCCCTCAGCAGTTTACTTCAGTAGATCTGACTGTTCGGCTCTCCACTCTGTCTCTGCTGAATCCTCTCACCAACCTACACCTCTGGCCTACACCTTAGCTTGTATGCATAAATAAATAAATCTTAAAAAAAATAGGACTTTGTGATACCATAATTCCACTCATACAGCTCGTCAGCATTCAGTTGTTGGCTGGCATGATCCACTTTGGCTGCACTATATTAAGGGTGACTATTTCCTTTCAATGAACCAGAAATGGAGTAAAATCTGAAACTTCCCTTTGAAATCCATTCTTTTTCATATTTCCTATTCTATGTGCTCTTCTTTCACACCATTCCTTTTTCCATTTGCTTTCTATTTTCTTTGTTTGCAACTTCCATTATCCTAAGTTTCTGAATTTCCACCACATCCTGAACACTGGTTTTAATTAAAGGTTCATCACAGAAATGTGTGTTCATGCTATCTTTTAACGGTTGTTCTTCATATCTTCTCTTCACTTCTTCAGAAAATCTTTCCTAATTTCCCGAACTCAGTCAAAGGCCCATTTTCTATGTTACATATTTAACCACCCATTTAACCTTTCAGTTATAATGTTGCAGTTACTTATATGATTCCTTGTTTAATGACAGACTTCTAGACTAGTCCCAAGTTCTGTGTATGGTAGAGTACATGTCTGTTTTATACTGTATGGCAAGTGCCTAGCACATGTAGGTGCTTAACCATATTTGTTTAGAGAATAAATAAAGTAGGAAAGTTTTGCTCTTTGTAACACTTACTGGCTAATAAGCATCCCAAGCAAAATAAGATAAAAACTGAGATCTCCGCCTTCCCTCCCAAATTTTCTTGTCTGTAGTCTTCTCCATTTTGGCAAATGACAATTCAGTCTTGCTTTTTTCTTAGGGCCAGGTCCTTTGTATCATCTTTGGTTCCTCTCATCATCTTATATCATGTGCCCTATTCTTTGGGCCAAAGTTAATAGGCCTTACCTTCAAAATTCTGATCCTCCAGAATTCAACTCCACTGTCCATGTCACCTGTTAACCTTCTAGTTGAATACACTATTATCTCTGGATAAATTAGTGCAATGAATTTGTAACTGCCCTTCCCCCCCATATTTATTTTCCATACAGCAGAGTATTCTTTTGAAATAGAAATCAAATCTTATTACTCCTCTCTCAAATCCTCCAATGCTTTTTCTTCTTACTTGTGAAGGCCTACAGGACCCTACACAATCTGCTCCATGACAATGGGGGCTTTGCTTTGTTAATTGATCTGTTACATCTTCAATGTACACATCAATGGAACAACATAGACACTTGGTAAATATTTGTTGAATGAATATGAGCACCCATAAATCAGAGACTGTTATTTTAAAAACACTCACTGACTCTGAAAGCAAAATAGATCCCATATAATGGGGTCCAATGGATACATTTACCCTTGAGTTGACTCATTAAAAATGTTCAATAAATAGCATGACATTATGAAATTTTGTTTCAATACCTTCTCCTGGAAAAAACATACATAATGATACTTGTATTGTGAAGTCAATTGTGACTTTTTTAGAAAATTCATTATTGCAATCAATATTAGCTCAAAGAATCATTCAGGAGTGTACTATGTCATAAGGCTGATGATTGTGGTTGACTGAACTTAGAATTAGAAAGAAAAAAATATATTTTGTAATTCAGTCTATTTTTATGTACTAGAACAATGGCTCAGTTTGGTGGTGATTCTGATTTTTTTTTTTTCAGGTAGTAGAAATCACAGTTCTGGAATATTTTTGGTGGATAAATTGCACTTATTAAGGCATTTTGACAATCAGCACATCACTAACTCTACAATTCTATATTGAATGATACATAATTTCCACAACTGTTTGCAAAATTATTTGCTATAAATATCTTTTGCCACCATTTAATATAATCAAAATGTGCCCAAACAAAATAAATTGAGCTATATTTGAAAAAATCAGGGCAAAGTTACATATGCAAGACTTATTTTTTTAACAAGTCATCTTAATGATTGACGTCTATATGAGTGATTTCTTGTGTACATGGCCAATATGTGATTGGCATTAACATTACTAAAGCATAAGCAAGAAAAAAAAATGGACCTACTACTTTTTGTTAAGTGAATTTTGCAAAGTAGACATGGGAAAATATGATGCAATAGATCATAGATTTAGGTGCTGTCATTCATCTCACTGAGTTCAGTATAAGAAAATAAACCCAAGCCCTTCCTGCTTGTCTTTTTTTCTTTAATTGTAACAGCTGAGTTATGGAAGGAAATTTAAAGAGGGTAGGGAAGGAAGTTAATCTAAACAAAGAATAAAACAAACACACCAAACAACAACAACAAAAGGGCAAACAAAGAAAAAGTAGAAGCCCTTAAGAAAGTCTTTCCAACACTATTTTTGAAAATAAAAACAAAAAAAATGATGAATCTTGTAAAAACCAAGACCTATAAAAATGTAATACACACATATTCAACTTTCAGATAAGCACCACAGATCCTCAGGCATCCTTGAAGACCATATGCTTGTGGCCACGGCACTAAACAAAGATAAATTTGCAAGACTTTAGAATGCTTTTTTCTTTTTATCCAGGAAGGAAGCTGCTCAAGCAGTTAAGAACCTCTTCGAAAACCCCTTCTGACCACGAATGTCGTGCCTGGAGCCCACACCACTCATCCACGGCAGATGCACACGTGAGAGGAAGCTGTCACGCTATCCAAGACCAAACCTAAAATAATAAAAATTACTTATCCTTAAGGAGGATTAAACATCCTCCATGCAGAGAACTCGAAATAGCTAAAGATCTATACATGTGCATGCACACCTCTAAGCAACAGCAGTTAACTAAAACGCGAACTTTCAAAAGCACATCGCTGAGCACCCTAGGAATCTGGCTGTAGGCTGAAATACTGCCGTGGAAGCCCCACATTCCATGATTCCATGTCCCCCTGTCCTACTGCACTTACCAAAGGGCCTAGCTTAAACACTGAATAATTCCTCCAGGAGAATGTTAACTGTTTTCTTTTGAAAAACAAAACCATGATGTATGATTATATGTTGTAGTTACATTCTTAAAACCCTCCTCAGCAAATACACACCACAATAAATTTGAATTGTTCTTCAAACTACATAGCTAGGCATGTCATATTCTAGGTAACATTCCCCTCACCAACTTTTCAAGGAAGTAAATTACAGTGGAATGAGTAATAATGGGAATCTTAAGGGAAAATCATTCAATTCAGAAACTGGAATGAAGGTTTCTGAAAAATGGAGAAGGGAAGTTCCAATCCATTTTCTTGATCTGTGGGTTAATAATGATAGTCAGGGTAATTCTAGCTAAACCTATAGAAGATTCAGGTTTACATGACTATGCTACACCAGAGGCCCCTTGTGGTCAGTGTGCCTGTGATGTTCTCTTGAGGACTTTTGTTTTAGTTGAAAGACAAAGAGAATTGGAACTTTGGCCCAGGAAGTGATGGAGACAGGCACCCGTAGAGGACGTGAGGGTATCTTTCCGTCTCAGTCCTCAGTGACTGAGGCTTTCCTTTCATATACGTATTTTCTCCAAAGACAGAAGAGGTTCAGGAGAAGCTGAAAAAGTCTTCTTCATGAAGGAGAGAGACACACCAGAACTGATTAGATGGCTTGTAAAAGAAAAGATCAAGACTCCATCCTGGGGCTCCAAAGACTGGCTTCCTATGGCTTCTCCTTAGAACATGAGGAAATTCAACCATTTGATTTTGCAGTGACTTAGGTGTTTGGAATCTTAGCCTGCCTTTCCAAGTCCCAATGAGCCCAAGTGTTATTTCTGGGCCTAATGAGGAGGCAAGAGTCTGCTCAGTGGACGTTTGCTTTTTTCATGCCTGCAATCTCCCCAGAAGTCTCCTGGCTGCCAGCCATGAGACACAGTTCCATGTGAGTCAAGCATGAGTCTTTTCACAGGTTGGCAGAAAAGCAAGCTTGTTCTGCATTTCCTGGCCTCAGAAAGTCCTCCTAGTACGTATTTAAGTTTCCTTGATTTATTCCCCATACGGTCCATGCAGTTACCCATGGCTTTATTTTTCTTTAATAGCAGTAAGGAGAGACTCATCACGACCCTTCTTCAGGCTCATCGCTCTCTTGCTCAGACCTGTATTTTATTAGAAACATTCTCTGTGGGGATGAATGGTTCAGCTATCTTGTAACAGGATATGGAACTTAAACACACTGCTTAGGGCCAGGTGACAGTCTTGGTAAGTCACTGAGGGAAGTAAGAATCTATCTACCTTCGTGATCCACTGATCAGACCAGGTATTTCCCATGTCAGGCAAAGAAGGAGCCAAGTCTTCCTCCATTGCTCACCCTCAGTGCTAACTGCAGAAACTAATGCAAAGGGTGCAGACATTTGAGCCAGGTGGACATGTTTTGTGAATTCAGGTCGATGAATTCTATGACTTCTATGGCAGAGGTTCTCAAACGGGGTCCATTCAGTCCTGCAAGAGACATTTGGCAATGCAGACATGTGTGACTGTCATAAATGGGGAGGTACTACTGGGAAAAAGCCAGGGAAACCTTTAAACATTCTGTAGTGCACAGGCTAACCCGCTCGCCCTTATCTTCCTGCAACAAAGAAATATACAGCTCAGAAAGCCAGTAATGCTGAGAAACTCCACCTTCCTGGCTGACACTATGCGAGGTTCTCAACCATTTTTAAGATGAGAGAAAAGTTTAGGCCCTATAGCATTGTGATAAAGATTAAAATCAAAGAAACAGTGAATATAAATTAGCTGTATTACTTGTAGCACCTGGAGAAGTCCCTGCCTCTTCTCTTTGGTATTAGTATATATAAGCTTTTTATTTGCCATTGATCTCTGCTCTCTAATACAAATTTGTTTTCAAAGTAGCTTAGGCTAAGTTATACTGAATTATTCTAAGTTATTCTGAGGTAACAAACAACTTCAAAATCTCAGGATTTACAGTAATCAAGGTTTTTTTACTCACTTCTGTAATTGACCATCAGCCTTGGTTCTAGTCTGATGGAGCAGCCTCTTTCTGGGACACTGTGATATATGATGACAAAAGAAAGGGGGAGAAAATCACACACCTGGTTCTTAGATCTTTCACACAGATGTGTCCCACATTACTCTTTTAAATATCTCCTATTCACCCATTGTTGAGGGGTAGATTTCCCCCTCCAGCTATGGAGATGAAAGAACACACAACAGTTAGCACTGCATGGATGAAACTGATAGCAGTTGAGAACCCACACATACCCATGGCCTGGAGGAGGATACTGCATATGATGCAGGGTCACCTGAAGGTTGCATGTGGCTCGCAGGGTTTGTGAGAGGCGGTTTCTGTAGTCAGGAACATGAGGTGCCTGATGATTCCCACAGGAGGAAGTGATTGACTTCTTTGAAGAGTTCTATTGTTGGATTTCCATAATTAATGAATTAATTAATTCCATAATCGGCTAGTTTGACTAATTCCTGGTAAGGAACTGAAATCTACCAAAGGACTGCTCCTGTTCCCTTTGATAAGGGTCCTTCTGTTTGCCTAGGGACCTTACCCAAGGAAGAAGAGTTGGAGAGGAGCTTGGAATCTAGTCATTTGATTTTACCAGATGTCAAGATAGCACAGAATATTGATACTTAATTTTAGGCCTTAAGCCATGATCACTTCTCCACAAATTTCCTAGGTTGACATATTTGCATGGAAAATTAAATCAAGTGACGGAAAATACTTTAAGGTCATTTATCATGTTATCATTCAGTAGTTCCCATGCTTCCACTTCGGCTCATGGACACTTTGGTTCAATGGGGTCTTTTCAAAGCAGTAGAAACAACAACAATGGAATAAACAAGACCAAATTAACTGGTTGGAAGCAGGCTTAGAGTCTGGGCCTCCCACAGTTTCCCCGCCAACCGATAAAGACTGGCTGACCCCATTTTTACAAATAAAAATAATGATGGGGAGAATGACTTACTGAAATACCCAGAGTTTGTATCTTCTGGTGGGAACAACATATTCCTAAGTGAATAATATATGGAATAACATATTCCATGGTGAAAAAAAAATATGGAGGCCAGTGGATTCTAAAAGTATATATGTATGATGAGGGGCAAAAGGAAATGGGGGAATTTCGTGGAAGAGGGAGGGTCAGAGTTGTTACAGGGATGAAAGAAAGAATGGAGAAAAGACAAACAGGAAGCAGCGAGGCCAGTCCAAATGCGTACCAATCTGGTGACTCCCATTTCTCTGTTGAACCAGAGCTCTGAGCTTCAGGCTTGTGAATCCAATTGCCTGATTCACATCCCAACTTGCAATCTGATCGATTTAGGTTTTATAAGACAGAATCCTTTATCCCCTACCTGATTCTTCTTAGTTCTCCTGACCTTAGTAGGCTGTATCATCTATCCAGCTCCTTAAGTCAAATTCATAGATGCTCATTATTAACTCTTTTAATTCCTTTCCTCCCTGTAGCTGATCCATTAGCAATGTCTATTGGTCCATCTCTACTATGTATACAGAAGCTGAACCCCTCTTCCCAGGTTTGCAGCCTCCACCTTCTCCTGGAGCATTGCAATGGTCTTCGGTCTGGTGTCTCTGCTTTTGCTTTTCAATTTCTACAATTAATTTTCCTCATAGCCACTTGAATGATCTCTACAGAACATAAATAATATCACTCTCTGACTAAAGTTCTCCAATAATTATGCATCAGTATACAGAAGATGTTCTAACTCTTTATCTAATCTATAAGGCCCCATTTTGTTGGGGCCCAGCTGTCTCTCATAGCGTATGTCCTATCACTGGCCAACTAACAAATGTGCCAATACCTCTTTACTCACAGTGACCTTCTCTCCTTTCCTAGGAAAACCAAGATTGCATTGCTGTACAGGTTCATACCACAGTATTTTGTGAGACTTTATATTTCTTGTCATTCATTCATTCTACCAGTACTTACTCAGATCCTAAAAATGTGCAGGCCCTGTTTTCTCATCTAAAATGTCTCCTCCTCAGAAAGGTCTTCCCTGAGCTTGTCATCACTCCTGTCACTTTTTATTATCTCACCTTGCTTTATTATTATTTTATACTATTCCTATATAAAATTATATCACATATTTCTTGTTCTTTTTTCACCATTGGGGAAGAGATTAATTATGCCTAAATATACCACTATAGCCATATGAAAAGTTGATGTTTGGAACGTCACAGACATGATGGTGGTTTCGTGTATTATAGGGAGTATGTGGCAGAAATTCATTGACTGAGTTAGAAAATTGATTATTTGGCATATTCTACTTCCTACAGAGACACATAAAAAAGAATAATACATTATTTAAGGACATATAAAAACAGAGAAATTCTTTAACATCTTTGGGCCAATAGCTAAAGAAGGGTGATTTTTATATATGGAGTCTCATTGGCCTCATCCCCGGACGCTCTCATTCCCTGAGCCTAGGGTGGAATTCAGGAATAGAAAAATTTTATTAAAGCTCCTAAAGACATTCCAGTGATCATCCTCACTTGAAAACCCCTTGGCAAGTTAAAATACCTGAACTAAATGGTTTTTTTACTAGATTAACCAGGTATTTGAATAAACTGGTCAGATGGGTTCCTCTGGGTTTAGTCCGAAACATTACTGATCCAGAACTTTATTTTTTTCCTATGATAACATAATGAACTTTGAATTCAGGACTACAGAGAATCCTTAGGTTATGCTAGATCCAGGAAGGCAAAGTGAAATCCTTGGCTATCTCTCATTTGTTAATATCTGCCCTTTTCGAGAATTATTATATAACCACCCCTCCAAAGTCTGGTTCCCATTATTAAACCTGCTGCATTAGTAAACAGAGAAAGACAGACCTCTGGGCACTGACACCCACTTTTCCTTCTCTCACCACAAAAACAGCTGATCCCTTAGGTGCAGTGTATCCTTGGTCAATACCTACAAACTTTGGCAGGCAAGTTCATTTGATTATACTCCTAGAGGTGTCAGCAACAATTTCCAAGGTTAAATGTATTGAATGGATTTAAGCATCCCATAAGGAAATGAAATAGGACAAAATTCTCATGCTGGTCTTCCCTTTCTGGCAAGAATAAGGAAGAATAACTTTGGGAGTTTATTCTCCATTGGGAGGGAATAAAAATGCTAAATCAAATTCTCTAGCCTACAGCATGCTAGTTTTCATTGTCCTGGACTCTTTCATGCCCCAGTGGCATTTGCTGATTATATTTACAAGGCACAAGTGATTTTGAACTCACAGTGCATTTGAGAAGTAAACCTAATGGCATGAGAACAGCCATTTGCAGAGTCAGGGAAACTAACTCAGTACATTTCCAATCTTCAAAACTCAAGTTTTCTGAACTATGGATTGGCAGTGAAGTACAAGGATTTGAGTTTTATGGGGCTGGATGAAAACTTTATACTACTGTAAAATGGAAAGAAGTAAAGATTTTTCTTAAGTTACCTAGACATTTTATTCAAAGCCAGATTATCCTAGGTTCTAAAGCTGTACTGTAAATCTAGATCATGACCATGAATCTGGGTGCAACGAGTGGGGAGTTTAATTGCAGTAAATCTTCCTGGACAATGTATTGATGTCCTCAGCCATCAGCCACAGCTGACTAGATGAAGGAGTTTGTATAACTCTGCTAGTTAATCTGAAATGCAAATGTCACCACCAGACAATCTGCTTTTCTATGAATTCATTTTAGTTGGGAAGAAGCATTGGAAGCTCTCCTGTTTCTGTCTAATGTATGCAAATATTTAAAACTCGTTCCTTAGCTCAGAAGGCAGTAATGCAAACCATGCCTGTGATTCTTCATTCTAGCTTTAGGCATGGACAAGGGGGACTGTTTTTTCCTGCTAGTGCCACATTCTTCTCTGATATTGCATCATTCACCTCAACAGGATTCTTTGAGACAAAAATAATCTTCGCCCCAAAACTCAACAGGCTCCATCCCACTGTTGCTTTTGATAGGTCAAAACATGAGTCTCATTTACATGCTGCTGCATAATTAATAAAAAGTACAGTGAAGCAACTGACAGAAACTATGAATAAATACATGAAATGACAAAAGAGATCCCTTTACAGAATAAACACAAATGAACTGTCAATAAGAGAACATTAGAAGTGACAGGCCAATCTTGGCCAAAATAAAGCCCTTAGCTAGTATTTCAATTATTGGGAACTGAGATATAAGAAATGGGATATAACAGACTGACAAATAACTATAATACAAGGTGACAAATGCCATAAAAAGACAGTGATAAAGTACTGGAGGAGTTCAGAGACGAGAAAGTCCCTCCTTCCTTCCCTCCCCCACATACCTTGCAGATTTCCTGCAAGAGCTACTGTATAAGATGAACTTTGAGGTGTAGATAATACTTGGATATGTGGAAATGAGAATGGGGAAAGATGAGTCAAGCTAAGGAGAAATCACAAGCAAAGACATGAAAGTGGAGAGAATTTATACAAAGCAGTAATTCCTTTGTTTTGTCTTTGGCATAAATGAATGGTGGATCCAGCTTGGCACTGGACTGAGCTTGGAGCCCATAACCCAACATCAAGGTCTGCTGGCCATCAGGGGCTTGGCTCAGGAGGAGCCAAGAGCCTGAATCCATGGGGAGACAGTGTGTATAGTCAAGGTCCCAGGAGTGCTGGCCTGGCATTGGGTGTGCCAGGACCCTGAGCTCAAGGGAACCTCCTGGGGCCCTGGCAACTGAGCTGTGCTGGTGTGGACCGATGTTTAGGCCTATGATGAGGTGGGGCTCACTTTATTCTCCTTTCCCCACAAGGCTGTCTTCCTTCTCACCAGGCTGACTGGGTTTGGGGGAGGGCTGGTGGTGATAATGTGAAACGGTTTTTCCTGTTCTCTTTACTGTGTTTTCTTTCTTATTTCTATCCTGCACCCAAGTGCTGCAATCCTTCACCAAGTCCTTAGCTCTTGGGAAAACATTTTTTCAGGAGGATAGGTGTTCAAATTGATGTTTCCATGAGGGGAAAGGGCCAGAAGTTCCTGTAGTGTTATTGTGCTCAAATATTTTGATTGGATCCAATCTATTTTCTCTGTGCTTTTGGTGAATCCAAAAATGCTTTACTTAACCCAAGTACAGGAAGACTACTTTTTGTTTGGTTCCTAGACTTTTATAGTTTTAGCTCTTACATAGGTCTATGATACATTTACTGTTCAGTTTGTTCAGTTTTGTGTGTGGTTGAGTATGACTGCATTCTTTTGCCAGTTGCTATAGCAACTTGGCAGCATTGTTGGAATCAATTGACCACAAATAGTTTTATATTTGGAAAATATGTGCCAATATCATATTGTAATTTTCAGATTGAGGTAACTTTGGTTTACATTGTGCTTTAGTTATAGGATTGCCCCCTTCAGTTATTGTTGCCACACCATACACACCACCAAAGTACGCACAGTCTACCACCATCATCACTGTGCTCACTCCCCACTTTTTTCTCACTCCTCCATCTTCCCTCCCCTTATGGTAGCCTCATATGTCTTGGTTTAAGCCTTTGTTGGGAGAGTGGCAGGTATTTGGAATATGCCAGTTGAGGCTGTAAGTAGAGGCTCTTCTATAAGAAGAAAGCTGCCTGATCTGGCCTGGTTCTGCCTGCCAGTGTGAGCTCTAGCTGTTCTATATCTGTAGCTTCAAGCTCATGCCAATAATCATCAATCTGAACCCCTGCTCCCATAATTCTCCAATAGTATATACACTGCCCTGGACACAATTCTATATACCCCCTTATCCAGTGCAGTATTGAGTGTCTAAAATCCCTGATATGGGTTTGTGCCATTGAGTCAACAACTCCAGTGACGCTCAAGACAGCAGTTGTCCCTCCCTTTTGTTGCTTGTTTTGCCCCTATATTGCCATAAACACAGTTCAAATGAGGTTTTCACAGCCTCTTTCTCTGGGGCATTGCTGCCAATATGTACTGTAGTTGTCTGTTTATCTTTTAGGGGTTATTAGCTTTGTTCTATCGCAGCTTAGTTATGAGTACATGGAGGAGGCGAGCCTGGCATCTTCACTTTCCTGCCACCTTACTAGACTCCTATTTTACTCTTTTTGATATTACTATCAATGAAACTGTTTTCTTAATTTTAGTTTAATTTTTAATTGGCAGTGTACAGAAACACAGTTGATTTTTTTCTATATTGCTTTTTTATTCTGTAACCTTGCTTGACTTGTTTATTAGGTATAAGTTTTTTTTTTTGTTTTGTTTTGGTTTTTTTTTTTTATTTTCTGTGTACAAGGTCCTGGGAATAGAGATAATTTTACATCTTAATTTCCAATCTGGATGCCTTTCAAAAATAATCTTTTCATGCCTTATTAACCTGGATAGAATCTGCAGTACAATATTTAATAGAAGTGGCAAGAGTATCTTTTTCCTGATCTTGTGGGAAAACATTTAGTTTTTCACCAATAAGTGTAATGCTAGTGTGGAACTTTCATAACATCTTTTATTTGGTTGGGAAAGATCTAGCACATATTATTTTTATAAGAAAATTATATTTAAAATAAATACACAAATGAATAAATATTTGATGAACTAAATTGAATTCCATAGCTTCATTCTCTGAACAGATTCTGACCACAAAAATAGGCATCAATTGAATTTAGAGTCTTTTGAGAAAGTAAGTTGAAAATGTTAAGGTTTCCATTTTACCCACTTTTAAAATATTTTCATGCAACCAGCCTGTTGCCTCTGTTATTCTTCAGTTACCCTGATCTTTATTCTGGCTCTAATAATTTTTAATGATATAATCTTGCTACTAATGATGACTCTAATGTGAATGCCTAGCCGTTTCCCTCACATCATTCATTATGAAAACCTGACAAGCTATAGGTGAAGAAGCAGAGCAATTTCTTTAAAAAGTATTAGTAGCCATTAATGAGGCTTAGTTTTTTTCAGGAAATAATGAATACCTGATCAAATGAAAACCCCAAGGAGGGCCTCCCTTGTGGTGCAGTGGTTAAGCGCTGACTGTGGAGCTGTCAGCAACTGTGACGCAACTGCGACGCGAGTTCCACGCCCCGCCAGGGGAGATTCCCACATGGCGCAGCAGACCTCTCTTGCCTCACCCGCTGCTCCCCTCAACAATGTATTTTGGTCGACCTGCCTGTTCTGCTCCCCACTGTGTCTCTGGTGAACCCTCTTGACGCCCCACGCCTCTGGCCTGTACCCCAGCTTGAATGCATAAATAAATAAATCTAAAAAAAAAAAAAAAAGAAAACCCCAAGGAGACTATCTTCTGGTAGTACCTTACAGCTTCTATTAACAATAAGAGTTCAATTAATAGAAATATTATATCAATTCATAACATTGAAACATCAGAAAAGTTCATTTTAAATGAAACGTATTGCTAAAAGAGTAGTTTTGTAAAGGGTGTGTGCCTGGAGAGCTGCAACATCAACAAGATTTCTCAAGGTCATTTAGGTAATCCACATATGTATACACATGTATTTGCCCTCCATATCCTTGTAGCCCATAATCTGATCAGTATATCCACTCATGTAGCTGACCTACTACTCAATAAAGAGAAGTCATCACTTTTTGGTAAGTCAAATCCTACTCATTTTGAAAACTTGGAATTTTTCTCCATAAATAACAAAAAAGCTTTTTTTAGTAGCTCTCTAGAAAATCTCCAACATCATAATTAGGTAAGATTACGCAACTAGGAGATTTCTGAACAGAAATGTACAAGATTTGAGATGGCAGCAATTCTAATTTACATTTGGAACAAGTATACACAAAAATGTAGTTCTGAAGTTATATTTGCAGGCCCAATTGGCAGAACGAAATGGCTGCTTCATAACAGGGTTTTTTTTTTTTAAGAGAAGAAACACTAATTACTAAGCAAGTGATTCTTGGACAGAATTCAGAATGTCTATGAAACTGGATGATAAAATTATATTGCTATTATAACTGAAATTAATTTCTGCAATTATGAATTGGATAATCCACAAAACTATTAACAAATGCTGTGGTCATGAGGAATAGGAACTGCAGATTTTTTTTTTAACATACCTTGATATTTGCAGAGATCTTGAAATTTTTTTCACTTACTACTTTGACATACTATTTAAGTTGGCAATAGCAATAGATCTTTTATGTAAAACCTTAATGAAGAAGCACAGGTAATACATACCATGAATTTAGTTTAAAAAGCATGTTTTGATTAACTATTGCAATATCATTTTTCTAGTTATATGTATTTTTCTTTCATTAATTTAAATTTTTTTTTCTGGAAGTATTGGTATTACCAGACTCTCAAGAGATACAAAAAATATGCATAAGAGATGGTTTCGCTTACATTTGGACTATAGAGAAATGAAACAAAGGATCAGGAAAAGACAAAACATGCAAGGTGACTATAGATCTGAGGCATACAGCAGGGGAAGGGAACATAAGAAGGGTCAAAACAGGGGAGGGAAGATTACAAGGGACTGTGGTGATGGTTCATGGGTATTCTGGTGATGGGAAGAGCTACAGGTACTACACTGGAGGGGAGAAGTCAAACAGTGTCTGAAAAATAGCAGCAATGTGATAAAATAAATTTTTAAAAAAGAATAGCTTACGTGCACCCCTTGTGTGGACAAAAGGAATCTGCTACACACTGTAAGGTTAAGGAGCACGCATCTGTCTGGCTTTCTCTCTTTGTATAGCTCCTTTGAAACTTCTAGGTCATGGTAGACAGCTAATTGTGGGTCAGATTCAAGCTCTTGGGTCTGTTCTTGCCAGAGAAAACACTCTCAAATTGCAACAAATAGAAAAATGTGTCTTAAAGTGAGAGGAATATGAGTAGCAACCATGACAAGCCCAGAAGAAAAGCAGCTTCAGAAAGGGGCTGTGAAAGCTGTAGCTCTGTTTCTCCAACCCCTGGGCTGGTTGCTGGGTGTGCTGCCACTCAGTCTTCTGACAGCATGAGGTTCCAGTGATTCTGGCCACTGTGTGCAGCCACTACAATGCTCAGCGGAAGTACAAAGGGGTGTGTCCTCCCATGTTTACTCCTTGGAAGCCTGAGAATATTTCTGAAAACCTTATGAGGGGTTCCTTCAAGAACTCATTGACCAAGACTATATCATATTCCTTATCCTAAACCAGTCATTCACAGTGGTACCCTGATCTTCATGATTGACTTTTGAGGGTGGAAGAGATATCGTAGACCCACTTCAATCTCTTTTTACTAGAAGCACTACTATCATAATTTTAATTTCAAAAGAATATAGTGGTGCTTTAATGAGGGTGACAAGTAATAATGAATTAAGCTAACAAATATGGGATGTTGCAGAACTAAAACATTTATCCTGTTTTCATCCATTAAATTATATTTGTTTAACTTTGGGCAAATACCTTAGCCTTTGAGGTTTCTAGTTTCTAGATGAGAATTACACTATGAACCCACTTATCACCTCATAAGAGAGGCCCTAAAGGTGAATGCTTCTGAAAATAGGCTTCACTCCTCCAAAAACAATGCTAAGCTGACCTCCACTGATAGACAAAGCTCGCTAACATGATTTTCCCCAGTCAGTTCAGCTCCAAGACACACAAGATAAAGCTAGGTCAGAAATCCCAGGTTTTCAACACTATGGAGTTCTCCAATTTTCTTACTAAGTATCAAAAAAAAAAAAAAAAGCTGCAAAGTGGGGGTATTTCATATATTTTAATTATAATAAATATTTCAGCACTATTAAAGGTAAGACATACCCAAATTTAGCAGATAACACTAACATGTATGTAAAATTATCTTAAATTTTAGAATAAACACAAGGGTTTGGATGAAGTCCTGACCTACCTCCTTGCTAGCAAACAAAATTTGAAAATGGTTCAGAAGCAGAGTCCACTGTGAATAGCTATCTGCCAACCTCAATAAAGAAAAAAAAAAGGAGAGATTTGTTGTTAAGCATAAATTAGAAAACCAGTGTCTTCAACAAAAAGGAAGTAGAATGAGCAAATGGAAATGTATGGCTGAGAAGATATCCTGTAAAACCCAATAAAACAAAGTAGAATTTCAAGGGACTTGACTGAAGCTGGGATGAGCTGAGGTGAGGGGACTTAGGTTACCTGTGGTGGGAGTTAAGGATACATTTTTGGGAAAGAGGTTGCACTGTCTCATTTTTTGACTTCTTTAGTACTGCTGCATCCAAGCTATTAGATCTGGCTTTGGCCTTTTCTCTTGGTAGTTGGGGGAGACCACAGCTACAAATTCACTCCAAAATTCAGAACCCCTCACACATCTCAGTGAACTCTTGATTTATGTTTTTCCACAGCTGACCAGTAGGAGAAACAAGGGGAAAGAACTTCTGTTTTGGAGACAAGGGATGTACTTCAGGTTTTGTGTCCCTAAAGAATTTCCCTTTGCCTCATTCTTCAAGAAAATCTGTGCTGCTCCCCTCAGCAGTGTATTTCTGATCTGCCTGTTCTGCTCCCCACTCTGTCTCTGGTGAACCCTCTCGCCACCCCACACCTCTGGCCTGTACCCCAGCTTGTATGTATAAATAAATAAATCTTAAAAAAAAAAAAAAGAAAATCTGGTCTCCTCACTTGCCATCTCTCTCCAGAAAAACTGACTCCCTGCCAGTATTTATGTCATACTTTTCTGGGTTTTCATAATAATGTCCATGTAACTGTAATAGGTTCACATATCCTTGTTTAGAATTTCTCTGATATTTGTATGTCTCTGAAGTGAAAATGTGAGCTCCTCCAGGGCAAACATCATATCTTATTCATCTCTGCATCCAGTCACTAACAGAGCACCAGTACATTTGTAGTACCAAATACTATTTAATATCATTAAAAAGGGATTGGCAAAACAATAACATGAATTGGCTTCACTTCCCCAAGAATGTCAACAATGCACTCCCAACCAATTCCCTTGCCTTGTTCCACCTACAAGGGGCATCGAGATGTTTTAGTGTTCCTCCATAGGTACCTATATGAAAATTTTCAGTAAGAATCCAGGAAAATGAAAAAAAAATGTTTCAGCTCAAAAGGCATCATCAAATTCATCAACCTATTAATATGCAGCTAGCATGATAACTAGGCTTCAGTATTAAATATCATTATGACTTTGATTCATTCTAAGGTCATTGGTATCAATCTCTCAATATGTCTAGTCAAATTTAATGTATATCAAAAAGTAAGATTAATAGTAAGGAGACATTATCAACTAATAAAGTTTCCAAATTTATATTTGAGAGAATCTGAGAATAAGAAAATTCAATGGGGAAAAAAATTATTTGAAAGATATTTTTAACCTGATGGCAAAAAAAGATGTGAACTAAAATTATACCACCTATTATGATACTTCAGATTTAAACATTTGAGTTCTTTCGGGAAGAAGAGAACTGAGAATGCAGCAATCTCTTTACAGAGCAGAAGGCATGAACTCTAGCTCTACCCTGTCAATTAGCCTCCAATGAAGTCTAAGAAGCAGCAGGCCATAGAGCCATTGGGAAATGCTGTGGTGGCTGTAGCATGGTGAGGGCAAAAAGTTCTGATGTGGGTGGTCACTGTAAAGTGGGGGAAGGATTAGCCAGGTAAGACACGAGTGTTTGATACTCTTCAACCCGTAGGCTTTCCACGCTTCTTTGCTTACACACTTTTGTCTGAGAGTCAAAGGCCAGAATCACCAGCTCTTATCATATGTTCTCTTAACTAGAATCACTGGAAACCCACATCTCTAAGATAGATCAACAGTGTTCAGAGAGCTGCTTTTAGCTAGTAAAACAAATTCATGAAGATAGTAGAGCAGCTTAAACTTTTACCTATCTCAAGAGTCACATTTAACTTGAGATGTAGATTTTAATACCTTCTTTACCCAATGCTATTGTTAGTGACAGAACTGTCTAGAGAGCTAGAGGGAGTACTGTGCTTGAGCACAAAAGGTCTCTTTCCACGAATGAATGGCAAAGTAAAATATATTCAATCAGGGGGTTGGGAAGAAAATGCAAGCATTTTAATTTATGTTATCCTTTTAGATTTGTTTGATATTACATAATTTATTGGTATGGTAGAGCACACTAAGGATTTATAAATAAGTCAATATACATATAGTTGGAGTGCATATGTTTTGTGTTGTATTTCCTAATCATGATGTACACTGTTCCATTCAAACCCTGCCAACCTGATGGTTACCTACATAATCTCAGACTGCAGAGTTTTCTCATTCTGATCTGGCCTGGCTGCTTCGACTCCAAATATTTAAGATATCAGACATCTGGTCATAAATACTGTTTTCTTTTTTCCATAAAAAAATGTGGCTGATTAAGCAAAGAAATCTCTTGATTCCCTGGAGTTATCAGTCCAGCAATATTGATCAGTGTAGACATTCTGCACCAAGTTATAGATTGAACAACAGTAAGTGGTCATGTTTTGTAGACGCAGTTTACATTTCCCTCTTTGTGATGATTTTTTTTCCTACTCAAAGTCCTCAGTTTGAAATGATAATCTTCTTTACCTAATAAAGAATATGTACCCTGTCTCTATGTCTACTTAGAGAATACCTTTAAAAACCATTCAAAACAGAACTTAAATATTATAAAAATACACATTTAAATTTTTAAAGAAAAATCCTAGATTCGAACTATAAAGGTACAGAATGGAGAAGAATAGAATTCATTTTCTAAGGGGCAAAATCCTTCCCCCAAAAACAAGAGGGATATTCACATGGGAATATTGAAATAGTTCTCAAATTCAAGTCCCCATGAGGCCAGTGTTTTTTATAAAATATATTAGCACTTTATTTTTCAGTTGTGCTAGGTTGATGAAGGCTAGGATAACTTAAAAAAGGAAAAGGACTCATCTGGATCATGAATTCACTATCCAGATGAACATGGTGACAAGGACATGGGCTGTCTATCTTAGCACACAATCCACATTATGCATTAGGCTTATAAAGAAAGAAAGGAAAAGGAGCCCACTTTCTCTTTGCACTTTTAGAGAAAGAGAATAGAGTAAATATTGCCAGGAGAAGGGAACAAATCACCTTGGTATTAGGATTTTTCCCCTTTATTTAAAGATGATTATCACGGGAGGTGCCTTTGTATATGCTCCTTTTAAGTCCTTAGCATCCAAGAGAATTCAGCTTGGGTTTCTCCCTATGCCTCTCCCTATATGTAAATATACATATATACATATAAATATAAGATATATATATATCTTATATTTATACCTATATATATATATATCTTATATTTATATGTAACATAAATATATTGTATATAATATATTTATAATATATATATTACATATAATATATATATATTTATATAAAGGCAGAAGCTCTGTAAATGTTATTAATATTGGTATGAACTAGTCCACAGGCTTGAGACACAAATATGATCACAGCACAGTTATTTTTCAATGATTAAAAATAAGGGTGATGCATTTACACCACTCACACATTTAAATTAAAAAAAAAATCACCTACATATAATTCCCAAAGGAAAATGTGAGAATATGAGAATATCAACTTAAATAGCATGGGCAGGAGGTTGGTAATTGTTTTAGCTGGTTTGTAAGGGTTTCTCATATTCTTGTTCTTAATTTTGTGTGTGCCTTAAATTCTTCATAGTACGTTTTTAAGAAGAACAAATCTCAGAGGTAGTTCTGCCAGTCACTACATTCAACAAGCTGTGCCCCAAAAGAGTTATCAGCTGTACCCTCGGGGTTCCTTTTCTCCCTGCTGTTAGAGTGAGAGCATCTTCCTGTGTAAGGGTCTAGGATACCATGAGATGTGTTTTTACACAACATGGATATCAAATGAAAGACAATGTCTTCAGCACTGTTTACAATAGCTAAGGTATGGAAACAACCCAAATGTCCAAAAATAGATGACTGGATCAAGAAGATGTGGTACATATACACAATGGAATACTATTCAGCATTCAAAAAAGACAAACACATGCAATTCGCAGCAACATCCCCCAAGAGGGGATCATGATCAGTGAAATAAGCCAGAAAGAAAGAGAAAATTATCGAATGGTTTCACTTATAACAGGAATATAGGGGAGCCAAATAAGAAAGCGACATTCAGCAGGGAAGGAGGGGAGGGGGAGAGCTCAAGAGGGGGGAAGAGGGGAGCACAGAGGACTATGGTGATGGCTCCACGGGTGAACAGGTGGTGGGTAACTTATGGGGAACACACAATAATGTAAAAGATACGAATAACAAAAATAAATATCCATAAAAAAAAAAGACAATGTCTTCATTTGATGCTCAAGTGACGACAATCCAGTTTGATCCAATGTTGTAGATAATGCCTGCCCATACCTAAGAGCTTCAGGAAAAAGGAACATTAGTTAAGTCAGAGAGGGTTTAGAAGGTAGTAGCATTCTCCAAAGGGATTTCAAGGGAAGTTCACTATTTGATATTTTTGTCTTATGTATTGACTTGAGCTCCTAAGTCATGCACCATTTTCCCCACACACCAGTCATCCTTGACATGGTCCGGGTCAACGCTTCCAAAAGGCAAAGACATGAGGAATCTCAATCTCTAATATTAGGTATCACAACACCCACAGCGTCACAAACTTGATCAGTGCAGCCTAAAGCTATTGATTCTGTGGTCATGAGGGTTTAGAATATCCCTTTCTTCCATATAAATTCAAATCCCTTTCTCTCAAGACATTCCCTCACTCTAATTAAGCAGTTTTAATCACTGACAATACTTATGAGTCATCTGGGTTATTGACATTTGGATATAAGGAAGAGAAATGTGAGGGTGAGAGGCACCAGATAAGTACTTTGTGGTTTTCAAAGTCTGGAAACAATCTCCTGTTTCTTTCCTGGAGCAAGGTCCCAGGCCTGAGATAGCTAACTAGGTTCAGGGTTCATTTGAATTAGGAGTAAACAAAATTATTCTTTAATCTCTGCAGTGAACCGAACCATTTCAAATCCAAATTGGCTGCAACTATTAAAAGGAGACAGATGAAACAAGAGAATAAGAGAAGTAAAGGCCTGGGGTCATCTAGTGTGGATCCCTAAGGATGCAGCCTGATGATGCCTGAGAAGCTTTGAGTGATAGACTTCTCTAGAAAATCCATGATCAAAATATTACTATCTGTGTATAAACAGTCCATTCAAATGAAGTTCAAGGCATCACTAATCTATTACATCTAAAAGAGGCCAAGGAGTGAAGGAGGGGCAGAGTTGGGTGGGGAATGGGGATTGCACACTTCTTTAGCATCCTGTTTATTTTACTTTCATTGACATCCTTCTCCTTCATAAATCATTCTGACCAGTGAAATATCTTAGGCTGATACGTATTATAAATTTCTTTAGAACTAATTTTCATATTGATGAAATTATGTGCCTATTAATCCATTCCTTAATCCTCTTTTAAAAACAGAAGCTAAAATAAATAACTCAAAGTTTGCTGGGAGGGTTAATTTGGAGAATATTTGCAAAGTGATTTAACTCACACTAAATACTCAGGAAGTCTTCCCCATTCAACACTTTAGTGCTTTAATTCACAAGGCATCAGAATCTTCCATTCTCACCCTGAGTTCCTTAATTTGTTTGATATGTAAACTTAAAACTGAGCAGTCTTCTGTAAGTGAAGTCCTATGATGGAAAAATATGACTGAGAGAAACCTAGATGGACTTAAAGAAAATCAAGCTGTGGAATAAAAGAAACAGACTTTCTTTCTCTGAGTCCAAAACAAATGAGTTAATTTAACCAAGCATTAAATCAAGTCAACAAAAAAAATCATTACCGGAGCAATCTGTTGAATGATTGATTGAGGTGATGTCATCAAAAGAATTCCAAGGAAAAGTAAACATCTCAACTTTATCTTTCCTGCTTCTCCTTTGTATATTATTTATTCTCTTGTGTTTGGGAGGAGGGGATTGAAATTATGATCTATATAAGCTCATGGTAAAACAAATAAGCAATACGAAAATATAGAAAGTGAAAAATGAAACCTCTATGCTACTCAAGCATACTCCTTAGAGTCATAACACAATTTGTGCACATTCCACAATAGTTGATACATGCTGTTCTTTAATCTACTTTGTTACTTAGCAACATGTTTTGATCATCTTTTCAGATCATATGTAAGGAACTACCTCATTCATTTTAATTGTCACAAATATTACATTTTTAAATGTACCAAAATATTTAACCAATCTCCTGATCCATGGACATTTTGCTACTTTTCTTTATTGAAATTCTACCAAATCATTCATTTCATGGGTTTCTATGTTAGAGAAAAAGCTGAAGTAATCCTGCCAAGGATACATTTTTGGGTCCCTGGGACATAAAAGGTTCCAGTGACACATGCAACCACTTAGAAAGGTGAAAAGCCTCATCGGGCAATGTGATTTTAGCCAACATACATTTTTGTGGGCTAAACAGCATTTATATGTGCTTGATAATTTTTGGAAATACCTCAAAATTCTGTTAAATTTACTATATATTATCTTTAGCTTTCAAAATGTTGTTGTTCATGATCTGGCTTCTTTCCAGCTTCAGTCCTCACTCCTTCCTCACATGCTCTCCACACTGCAGTCATCTTAGCTGCTGGCTGCTCTGCAGAGAGGCTATGCCTCACCCCAGCTCACCTCTACATACGCTGTGCTTTATGCCCAAATCCTTTTTCCCTGAATCTCTTTAGTGTGCTATTCCATGTCCAAAGCTTTTGAGTGTTGTTCCCCCCTTAAAACATCTCACATATCTACTCTCTAGGCATCTCAATAAATTTGGCTATTTTCTCCTTTTTACATCCATCACACCAAGTACATTTCTCAGATAACATACATTTTTAATTTTGTTGTAACGATGCACCTTAAGACTGACTTCTTCTCTAGAATAGTATTCTTGAGGTTAGGGATGACATTATGAGTGGGTATCCTAGTAGCTAGACCAGAGAAGGACGTCACATGACATCAAACCAGGGGATTCATAGGGCAGTTACCTAAAGATTCTCTTCTCACCCTGCAAAGGATTTGCCTGAGAGACAGGGAACTTCATTGTTCAAAAAGTACAGGAGAATGTTCTTTTATGATTGTTGTTTCAAAAGATGCCTTTTCTGCTCAGGCTGCCATCACACTGAGAGTTATGTCATCTGTTCTTTACTGTACACATTCCCCACTGCTAAATAATGTTCGACAATATACTGTGGCATGCAGTACAATAGCAGGTTCCATATGTCTCCTCACACATTTACTTTTATGTTCATTGGCAATTTAGAATGGCATTGTTCATTATATTTCAGATGTCAGCCCGGCTGGAGCCTAGCCAAGGATGTGTACTTAGTCTGTCAGGAAGTGAGAGGCTGACATTGGGCCTGACTCATTACTGTGCAAGAGATGTAAAAGAGCATTTCAGGGGAAAATCATCTTTAATCAGTGTCTGTAGATGTCATGTGATTTTTCCCAGCACTGATAATGATGCATCAATTCAGAAATGACAGCTACTGGACAGTGGCCATTGTGTCATATGATTTTCGATATGGTGAAGCTCCAAACCCTAGTCATTGATCTAATTAACTTCTGTCTTTGAAGGATCAAAAATTAAAAAAACAAACACACTATTTTTTCCTAAATAAATCAAGTATATAACCAGTGTGATTATCATAACTATATAGTTGTCTTTGCTTTTGCTGGGAAGACACTGAATACCTGAGGCTTGCACGGAAGATCTCCCCATTTTTAGAGCTATTAGTAAAACTAACGACCATGTGTTCCGTAATAGCTCATCTTATTAAAGTTTTGTGCATATTGTGTGAGGTAGGTTCTATCATCATCTTTATTTTGCAGCTGAGAAGCTGAGGTTTGCTACGGCTGATCATTAAATGATGTGTCTTGATGAGAATCAATGAGAACGAGCAAGATCAAAAGCAAAGTGACATTCCTCCATGACTTTCCAGAAGAGTGTTCACGACAGGCAAATTCAGGATCAAATCACTGAAATACTGCAAAGAGCAGCAATCAAACTAAGGAAGCTGAAAGAAACTTTGCCCAATTCTCTCTTTTCCTAATATTGGCTCTCTATTTCTGTCATCTTGAAATGAGGCCAAGAAATTGAATGCATTTCTACCTTCCCGCAAGTTGCCACAGAAGTATTTTGACAATGTATCAACAATCATCTATTTGCCCATTTTGTTGCCACCATGGTAATCCTACCTGTTCAATGCTTATATCAAATTAGTTCTGTTGATAGCTTTCCAGAGGGACCACGGATAGATCTCTTTATAATGCAATTTTACAAAAAGATAATCATTTCTTCTGATGGTGCTTTATAATGTGAACAAGCTATTTTCTTCTCAGGGGATTGACTCTCTGAGGATGCCATTATATAGATTAAAAAATCTTGAGTAATTTTGGTGACATGCTGCCATATCCTTGTCCCTATGATACTTAGTATGAATTGTCCTTTTTCCCTTCCTTCCCTATAACTTTCTTTCTCTTGTTATGCTTTAATAACTCTGGGAAATGGGAAATGTGAAAGTCATGGCTGTTCCAATTTACTGGTCTTTTGAAAAGACTTCATGAGATCCTCAGAGGTCTTCGACTGTGTGGCTGACAGATGCCAGGATCTCTCTACTGGTACGGTTCATCGCCTTCTAGAATGATTTTTGAAATGCAATAAAAATTTTTGACTTTTTTTTGGCAAAACTTGATTCTCACTAGGAGACAACATAGGTAAAAGCATACTCACTAAGCTACTAAGTCACAGCATATTTTTTTTATTTGCTTGGTTATATTAATATAGTATTAGGAGTCAAGGAGATAAAGATGAAATTATACATAGAGTTGCTTCCCTTTAGCAAATCATTTAACAAAGTGGATATCCTTGATGTCTTTAGGACAATATGCAGTATTACTCACTGGATAGTAATATACTTAGTGTATGCATAGTTTGTTAAATTATTTTATCAAATATGATGTTGGAAAAGTGATTAGTCTATGTTGTATATGTCAGGGCAAGATTAGAATTTTCATACACACACACACACACAAACACATATAGCCTCTTTGTAACTGGCAAAAAAAAATGTGTACAGAGTGCTTCAATTCTCTGGAAGTCATTTTCATGAGCTTGATAATTATTAACAAATTATCTTGAAGTAACACTTTAAATTGTGTATTGCTGAGAACTAATTAGTGGTAAGAGGTGAGTGATTTTAAGAGAAGATTTCTTTTGAGGTAATGAAATAATTACTGGGTGTTGGGGAGATGACCAATGTGCTCCTCAGTTGATAATTTTGAAATATTCAGAGTATTTGAATTGACTGTTAGAGAGTGTGTTCAAAATATATAAAAAGAACTAGAAGCCTGGGTAGCTTGTGGCCTCCGTGGCAAGATCTGTGGCTGATGTAAGACACCAAACCTTGGGCTTTCTCTTCCAGAGAACAGGGAAGCCAGTGAGGGACCAGCACAGTCACAAGATTGATTTTAGCCAATGGGATGTGAGAAGAAGTGCCATTTTGTCCGAGGACAAGGGGACAATAAATGAATGTTCTTATTCCGTGTTTTTTTTTCCCTCTGACAAACATGAGCACTAAGACTGAGAAGTTACTTTAGCACAATGAATGGGACAAGAAGATGGGTGTGACCTTGCTCTCTGACTCATTAATGAAGAACCGCCCATTGATCTGGAACTGTTATCAGATTGTTATGTGAGTGATAAACTCATGTTGTGCTGAGACATTGAAATTTTGTTTAGTTATACTTTGTTTTCATCAGAGCGGGTGTTACTCTAATATAGGTCAAAATGCTGTGAAAGTCATTGTTTTGCACATTAAAATGGGGCAATCTGGTAAAACTTAGAGTTCAAGACTTAGTGGTCTATAAGTAACAAACTCTGGCTGGAGACAATTATTTTAAACACCAGAAAAATGGATGACCATGTCAGAAGGTGGAATGCCAGGAACAACAGTCCCTATTATTTTTTAATTAATATAAAATTGTTTTACCAGCTACATGAATATTTGGAGAGTAAACATATTTTGTATTTTCTGTTGGGCTAAAGTTGTTTTACAGTGAGTTAGAGAGTCTGAGACCTAGAGATGGCAAATTCTGGAAGTATAGGTTATAAGTGTATGAACGGCAATTTGTCCCACCTGAAATATTTCCTTTATGTGCCATGGCATGCAAGAGCCAACATGGCATATTTATAAAATATGTCATCAATAACTTAGATGATGATGTAGAGTGTATATTTTCTAGATCAGTGATAGAGATAAAAATGAAAGGACAAGCTAATAGAGTAGATGAGAAAATATGTCATTAACTTTTATGCTTCCAAGCTATTGCCTATGTCATTTATTGGTCTGAAAGTCCCTTATTTGTTTTGTTGTTTTTCATCTAGCTAACTCCTACACATCTTTCAAAGTTCATCTTCACTGTCACCTCCTACAAGAAGCCAACTTTCCTCCTAACAACAGCTGATTTAAATGACTTTTCTTTGTAGCTCCTTAGGTCTCTGTGCTCATAAACAGCATCATCAATAAGTCACTGATTTTATCTATGTTTTATTTTGTCTACATTTTTTCTGTGGTAGACATGTTATTTAACCCGCATCTTCAAAGTCTAGCAATAAGTCTAGCACTTTGTTTCATTTATATCCTGTCATGTTCTGAGACTAATTTGAGTGGGCTGGTACCCTGAATGAATAAAAGACCAAATCAGGACTTTAAAAAAAATCAATAATCACAAGTGATAAGTTCCAATAACCAGGATGAAATAAAAGTAGTTCTAATGCAAATGCCTTTAAAAAAATAAGCACAAAATAGAAACAAAAGTCAACTCAAAGAGATTATTGCAAACAAAGGTCACAGTATTTAAGGTTTCCAAAAATTAATGTAAAAAGAGCTTGGATTTCTCAGGAACCAGAGGTCAGAAGGAACTAAAGAAGAGATGTTGCATAAATAGAAGCAGGGGATACTGATCAGCAAAGAGAATAGTGCCATATGTTCTCCAGGATGAAGGAACATCTACAATATTCTTTAGAACGACTGGTGCCATTACTCAGGAGAAATCAGAGGCTGTCAAAAGACAATGACCACCAAAGGTACCAGGATAGATCTAGGATTCTTTTTTTTTTTTTAAGCTGGGGTACAGGCCAGAGGCGTGGGGCAGTGAGAGGGCTCACCAGAGACAAAGTGAGGAGCAGAACAGGCAGATCGACAGAAATACACTGCTGAGGGGAGCAGTGGGCAAGGCAGAAGAGGTCTGTGGAGCCATGTGGGAATCTCCCCGGCCAGGCGTCAAACTCGTGTCGCCGCCACTGACAGCTCCACAGCACAGCGCCCAACCGCTGTGCCACCAGGGAGGCCCAGATCTAGGATTCTTTAAAGGAATACCTTTCAACTATTTGAGGACTCTCCTGTATAAAAAGGAGATGAATTACTCTGTTGGATGCCAAAGGCACAAACTGGGATAAATATATAAAAGTTGCAGAAATAGGTCATGCAATTTTAGAGAGAAATGTTTTAATGATTAAGGTTATTCAAAAATATCATGGACTACCTTGGACAAATTAATTGTGTTTGAGCAAACAAAGAACAACTTTTCATCAGAGTTGTAAAAAAAGAAATTCCTGCATGAGGAACAAGGTAAACCAAACGCATGTTCTTACACTTTACAACCTGAACAGTCTAGATTGATTTAGTGACTCAGAACAATTGTAACTTATTCTGATATGTGCATAAAACTGTTCTGTCATTCTCTCCTGCCTCTCTTCACATTTCCTTCCTTTTCTCCACTTTTGCACTTAAGGAAGGTTGCTAACCTGGAGTAGAGTACTCAAGAGAAGTGACATTGAATTTGTAGATCTCTGGGAGGTAAGTTTAACCCTGCTTGCAGCATTGTCATCGCAGACCCAGTGTAAGCTGCATTCACCTGTTTTTTAAGTGTAAACCTTTCCCCCTAAGATGCTCCAATCTTTCTCCAAATTAACTTCTCTAATGATAAAATATCCTTGTGAGAGTACACACATTATCTATTGTTACTTCTATCTGGTATCTGTCAGAGCAGGTATTCTATACTGGGCAAATGGGTTCGATGGAAGCAGGGAGGTCAGGGGAAAAAAGAGGAAGAGAGAAGAAGAGAGAAAGGGAGGAAGGGAGGGGTGGAGAGAAAAGGAAAGACAGATGGAGTCAGAGTCAGAGAGAGAGAGAGAGGGAAATGGGAGATAAAGAGAAAATTACCTAAGTCTTCCAGGTAATATTGCCTCTTGTGATGAGATAGATTTTAATTTCGGGACTGGGTGTATCTAGCCTTGAATATGTAATGGCTAACATGATTGTCTTACTGAGCCACTGTCAATCCAGATTTGAAACTCATTACTGTAAATTGCTTTGGGATACCTTGAGCATGAAAATGCAATAAAAAACAAAATTTATTTTGCAAAGAAGGTGGTAAAACTGTAAGGACAAATTTTAGAACTCTCCTCATGGAAATGAGGAACCAAAGAGAATACAAGGGATCCCGACTATGCCCATGGGAGCAGAATTATTTATCAAAAAAAGCTGAGGGAAAACAAGATTAAATACTTTACTTTCTTCCCCCCAGAAACAACAAGGAGCTAATTAACTGAGCTGGTCTCAAAACACTGACCTTTATTATGTGTTGTCTATTAAGATGTTTCTACCAGAAGTCAGTGGTGACACATGCTAATTGCATCCTATTTGTGTTGACTATCATGCCCTCTATAATGATCATTTGTTTCTACAAAATTGCCACATGTCAACACTTCAATGAAAGAGTCCAGTTAAGCCACATGCAACCTCCAGTAGGCATAACTTGGGCTGGTTTTCATTCTTTGTTGGTCTGTCAAGAAAAGGCAAGTAATCTGGCTAGCACAACTGGAAATGACATTAATTTAGTACTAAAAATATATTACAGATGTTCTTCTTTTCCTACCCTCCAAAGTTTATCCTTATGCTGCTACAAAACACCTATTTGAGTTGGATGGCATTACTAGCTTTCTGCAAGAAGATTGTTACTGAAATAATTTTCTTACAAGTACTTATTTTAATTGGTCATGTGAGACAGATGCTGTGTTTTATGAGAACAAAATATTTTCTAGGAAGTATGATTGGACTAGGATTATTTCAAATCAGAATGAACTATGTCAGTCAAGAGCACAATGTAATGTGGCGATGAAGAAAGCCATAGATATAGATTCCAGGGTAGGTGCAGTTCTGGCTCTGATAAAGACAAGCTAAGAGATTCTGAGTAAATAATTTTCTTTGAGATGATGTTTCCTCACAAGTAAAATAGAAACAATCTATTAGTAAAGTCCACATTTCCTTTATCTCATACTCTTGGAAACTCCAGGAACTTTCTTTCTAGCACTTAGCATAGTTGTGTTTGTATTATTAATGACTTTCTCACCCACTGATGCTCCATGAGAGAAGGGATCATGTCTAATTTAGTTGAACATTTCATCTCTAGACTTTAGCACAAGCTCTGGCACAACAGGTACTCAATGAATGTTTTCTGAATAAACTTTTACAGGGTAGTCTACTATTTTAATTCTTAGAAAATGTAATGCCTCAAGAAGACTTACCATTTATCCCAGTCTACATATATTTTCTCTGAATTTTCAGGGCAATTTATCTGTCTGTCTTAAAGAGCTTATATCATTCTGCTTTGTACTATAATTATTTATGTAAATGCTTATGGCCCCTTTAGGATTCTGAAAGAAGCCCTCAACGACTGTATATTATTTATGTGCAACAGGAACTCAATGAGTAAGTGTTGAATGAAAGACAGTGTTTGTGTCTTATTTATCTTAATATAGCAAGGCAACAGAATCTTAAAGGTGTTTGTTACATTAAATCTGGTGACCTTTTACTAGTGTCAGGGATATGTAGGTTGTAAGTAACAGAAATCTCAAGTAAAACAGGTTTTTAAATAAAGCCATAATTTATGACTCATGTAATTGAAAAGTCCAAGTTTAGGGGAGATTTTAGAAGACTTAATGCTATTCCCCCCAATCTCAGCTTTCTGCCCGTTTTCTCAACCATCAACAATTTTTGACCTTTCTGAAGAACAGCTGCTCCTAAAATAACTGCATGCAGTTTTCTCGAGCTACAGGAAAACCATTACATTCTTTAGTAGCACTTATTATATGTCAAGCACCGTTTTCAGTGCTTAAGAAGTATTAGTCCATGTAATCCTAGAAAAAAAATAAGTTTTATGGGTAGGAATGACTGATATTCACATTTTACATATGAGAACATTGAGGGTCAAAGATTAAACAACTTGACCAAGATCAACAAGGAGAATAACCAAGATTTAAACCAAGGAAAAATGTCTCCAGACTGTCTACTTCTAGTTATTATACTTCCTTATTCAGTTGAAAATGATAATTAAAAAAAAAAAAACCTTCTCTTTTATTTGATCCTAAAGAATAACATGAAAACACTTTTCCCAGGAGACCCAAGAATACCCCTTTTTATCTCATTGGCTTGATTGGGTTAAGCACTCATTCTCATCAAACTTACAGCTGGTGGTAGGAACATGTGGATTGGTTTAAATCTAGTGAGGATCAAATTCTGAAGCTTAGTGGTCTGAAAATCTTATGAACTGAATAGGGCAAGGTAGCTATTCAAGTAAACTCACTGATACTGTTGCCATGGGTGTGAGTGACGCTCTGTTGGGTGGACCAAAAGAGCATATGTCCATTGTACTGGTAAATTCCAAGAGAGATTTTCAGAAGAGTTGCATCAAGCCTTCTTTGTCTTTATGGAATAAATGTAATTCTAGATAGGTTCATTAAGAAACAGGAATTGTAATTCCTGTTTACTCACTACTGTTGAGCAATTCTGTAACCCTGCTTAGAGGAAGTCTGTCTGCATGGAAGACCTGATTACACTGGCTAGGTGGCCCAAGAGCATTATTTGGTTAAACTTTAGAACTGGAATTGTTCTATAACTGTTTTATGAATGTAGTAGAGCTTATAGAAATGCTGGTTTTCGGCTTAAGAAAAAGGTGTATGTTTACTGAACTTCAGTCTGGAATATCATAGTGACCAAATATTCAAATAAAGTCAGCTGGTACTTACCTGTAATTGGAGAAAACTGCAAAGAAGATCATTGAGCAACTAAGTTAACATAAATCAGCACTTAAAAAAAAAAGGTCTCTCACCAGTTTATGGACTTTTAGACACAAACTGGCTTCTCTTCACATAATGTAGAATGTGTCTGAACTTCCAATATGTCTAACCGGAAAGACAAGAGATATGGATTAGAAAACAGCTGACCTGTGCTGAAAAGCAGATGCTTGCAACTCAGCTGAAATTTCTGGGGTAAATAAATTGTGGGTAAAAACAACATTTTAGCATCTCTGGTGTCAGTGAGCTAATGGGCAGTACCAGACAAAGAAGGGAGAAGAAAAGCATTGTTATTTGAGGATGCTAATAGGAGTAATTATCTTTGTGCCAGCAGAAATAATAGCACTAAAAGGCCATGATGAGTCCATAGAATCAGTCAACAAAAGAAATTTTCTAGAGTTATTTGACCTAATTACAACTGAGGATTTGTCTGCTGTTTTTGTAAATGTCTTAAGGATGTAGCACTCACCACCAAATGAGCTATGTCAATAATAGGTCTTACAATGTGAAATCTGGAGCCAAAAAGAGCCTAGTGACTATTGTAGAAGTGCTGGGTTTCAACTTAAGAAAACTCAAAGTGTATGTTCACTGAACTTGAGTCTGCAATAACACAGTGACCAAATAGTCAAACAAAGTCAGGGGATAACTACCTGTAATTTAAGAAAACTGAAAAGAAGATCATTGAGTGACTAAGTTAACATAAATCAGCACTTAAAAAAAAAAAGGTCTCTCAACCAGTTTAAGGTTGTCCTAGTGACTATGGACAAAGAAAAGGCGGCTCAGGAATAAAATCAGTAAATCATTCATGGAGAACTAAGACACAAGGAAGGAGCAGAAATAACAAGAGAACTGAGGCTCTGACCTGATAAAAAAAAGTAAGTGCAGGACTAAAGATGACAATAGAGTGAAAATTATTCCTTTTTATGTCATATTTTTTAAAGCTTTTAAGTAAAAGATACAGAGTTAAATAGCTCAAATGTTTACCCAATTAAGGAGAAATAATTTGCTAGCAATGAGAATGACAATGTAGACACAATCTACAACATAAGAGAATTTTAAGAATATGGAAGCTTTGGTGAAAGGACATTTTAACTTCAAATTTTGTTTAGATTATCAGCTTCATTACCCAATTAATCCTAATTTATTTGGCATCAATGCATGTACAGAAAGAAAAAGAGATTAAGAACCATTGCTGAACGGTAATTAGTAAGAAATATAATTCTTGACCCCAAAGGATTATTTTAAATTAATCAACACTCATTTAAGAGCTTAGATATTTGGGAATACAAAACTACATTTTAGATATAACTTGCATTGGGGACAGTTATTCAAAAAACATATATAACCACATGTTAACCAGAATCTTTCTCCGGTGAATACAACTTTCTGGAAAGTCCCGTATCCTGGCAACACAAAGCATCTGTTTTCTCTGATACTGTTCTTGAGTAGTTGAGTGTTAGCCAAGAAAATTATATTACCATGTAAGTTGGTTCCCTTGCAAATTTGTAATTTCAAAACTTAACTTGTTCTCTAGTGCTGGTTCAGAGTTACTTACACATCTCTCTTTGGCTGTCTTTTACAGTTCCAACCATTTACTACTCCAAATTTTACTATCCTCTAGCTATTTTATATATCTGTTCTATTTATCATTTTCAATGTTCTTCCCTCTCTCCCATAATAACTTAGCTTCCTACTGCCTAGCCATATATTGCCCAATTACCCCTTATCTATCTCTTATCTATATCCATATTTTTGCCTGTTTTTCCTCCTACCTTGGAAGAGGAAGGAGGTGGTGAAAATCCTTCCTGCAGTCCAAGTTTAATCCCTCCATTAGCTTTAGATTATATTCTCTCTTTTCTCCATTAAGCATAATCCACCACCCTTTGCTTATTTTCTCTTTCTTTGCTTCCTTAACTTCTCCCCCCTTTTCTTACACTCAAACCTCCTCTCTAACAAAACATTTGATTCTTCCTCCATTACAAGCCACCATTTTTCTTCTCTTCACAGACTTTGACATTTTTGTATAAAGCAGGGTCTCTCAGCCTTCACAGTATTGTCATTTTGGGTTGGATAATGTTTTTGCTGTGGGAGGATGCTTGCATTGCAGGATGTTTAGCGGCATCCTTAGCCGCAATATACTAAATGGGGCCTCCCTGGTGGCACACGGGTTGAACACAGCACTGTGGAGCTGTCAGTAGCTGTGGCAAGAGTTCAATGACCAGTTGGGGAGATTCATCTCCTCGAGGCAGCAGACCGCTCCTGCCTGCCCGCTGCGCCCTCAGCAGTGTATTTCGGTCGATCTGCCTGTTTTGCTCCATGCTCTGTTTCTGGTGAACACTCTCACCATCCGACACCTCTGGCCTGCACCCTGGCTTGTATGCATAAATAAATAATAAAAATTGTTAAAAAAAAAACAATATACTACATGACAGTTGAGAACCAATGTTCCAAAATTACCGTTTCTATTTGTTTATATCCCAATTTCTTTGTGTTTTGCTTTTTAAAATAAGTAATGAAATAACACTGCTTTATATAATATTATGTAAGTTTTGGGTGTGCATCATTAAAAATCAACATGTGTATATTACACTATATCCCAATTTCTATTCAGTTCAGTATGATATAACTTTTATTCTCACAACTCAGTGCAAACTGCTCAATTACTGACCATCAGTATTCTACTGGCCAAATCCAATATCTACTTTCAGTCTTAGTTTTTTGACATGTGATTCTATCAGCAGTTTCTTTTTATTAAAATCTCCTTTGCCAATGACTTACGTGAACCACTCTCTCTACTCTCCATTGCTGGCTCCCCTACCTGTAACTTTTAAATTCTACAATGTTCATCTCTTCTTGAAGACTGAAGTCCACTTCCAAATCCACAGTATAGAGATCAATGACACTTAACTCCATCTCAGACTGCTTTTTTGAGCTTTGGACACACCTTGATAACTATCAAGGCAATTACTTCTAGCTATATCCCAAATGTACTCCAAAACTCACTAGGTCCAACTGGACTTATTATTTACATATTTTAAAATAAAATCTTTTGCTATCTATCTATCTATCTACCTACCTACCTATCTATCATCTTTCTACCTACCTATCTACGATTTCTGTGAGGTCAATCTGTTACTTCTGCAGTCATAGAAATTTTGGGTTTTCTGAGGAAGCAGATGGTCCCATGTCTAGCATGGAGTTGAGATGCAGGGCAGGAATCTGACAGGTTTATATTAGGAAAAAATATAGCTAGTACATCAAATCTGTGATTTCATAGGCATATTGCTAAAACACCCATTCTAAGGAACAATATACACTAGCATATGATGTAATATAGTAAATAACAGCATATAATGTTATTTGTGGCAGGTTTATCAAAGCAGAGGTGGAATAGTCCCAGAGATAAGAGATGTAGCAGAGGATTTCAACCTTTCCAGCTTCTGAACCATGCCTAAGCTTCCTTATAGGGACAGATGTATGAGCTCTTCTGTCAGACAGTCCATGATATTGGTCTGGAAGATCTTCCTAGAAACTCAGTCTTGAGCCTGACCTACCAGGTTCTGCATGGTTTCTGGTAGCACCTCTCTTCTTGTATTAAAAGCCTTTTTACTTAACTAGCTAGAATATTTTCTCTTTAGCCGACTCTGAATGCTGACCCAAAAAGATTTTACTTCTAAACACACTTCCCAGTTTTCTCCCACTTACTATGCCTTCTATAATGAATATTTAACATTTTGATAGTGTATTTGCATATATTATTTGAATATATATATGTGTATGTAGATGGATATGTATGTGTGTGTGTGTGTGTGTGTGTGTGTGTGTGTGCACATAAAGGGAAAAAATCATGCCTGCAGAAGTAGCTAACAGCCTCAAAATAAAGAATTTCTCTTACTATATCTGCATTTCTCTTACTATATCTTACACCAAATTTTCAGCTTGTTTTGGGATCTCTGCTGCAACCTATCACATATTTTAGTTATTGTAAATGCATAATTTATTGAGATAGTGGGGGCTATTATTGCCTATATATTCTCAAAATGTTTATTATGATTTCCCATCATCTTAAAAATAGTAAGCTATATGAGAAACCCAAACCCCAGATGAGCTCTCCTATCTGCCTCCTAAGCTTCCTCCCCAATGAAACAGGAGTCCACTTTGCCACAATAAGGTTCTATTTGTAAGCAGGGTAAGCAACGTGAATTTCTATCTTTCTTGGCACAGTGTGCTCGTTATTTCAAAGTTTTTAAAAGGAGATGTGTTATTTATTTATGTCAGAATTTCAGCACATTTCCACCAGGCACTGCCTGTTTGAGTTCTGCCTCTTTCTTGATGTTTTAATTCCCTGCTAGCAGAGATATGTTTCTTAGCAGCATGCAGGTTGAAAGGCTGACCTTAGCCTGAATGCTGGCACTAATCAGACTCCCTGGTTTGGTCCAACATTTTAATTATTTCATTTATTTATTTATATGCTTGTTTATGTTTTCTCTCTGCTTAGGAGTCAACTATGCTTTGTCTAGTTATCTCTATAGCATAAGAAATAAAAATTCAATCCACTGATCTCTCTCTATACATATAAAATTGATAATTTTTCAATCCTATCCCTCCTTCGGAGTCTACCTCATTGTTTGGGATCCATTTAGGATGGCAAAGAAATAGATCTTTGAGACAAATAAAATATAATAGTGGTAGCTAGCATTAGTTGATTATTTAATATGCTCTAAATGAATCACTAGCAAAAAAAAAATCATGTAATTCTTACAAATGTCCTGTGAGTTAGATTCCGATTTCACAGTTGAAGATACTGAGGCTTAGAAAATCCAAATAAGCTTCAAATGAAAATACAGAATTCCCAGGTGCATATCTATCAGCAATACTGGTATTTTGCAGATCATAATATTCTGGGGGTAAATTAATCTTCTCACAGTCTTAGAAAAGCCATAAACCTTTTATTTTAGCTGTATTCAGAGCAAAAACTTGAGCAAAGCACCCACAATGAGTTCTAGGAGTATTCTGAGGGTTTACTGTGTTCACTCTTCTCTGGAAAACAATGGGTGCTTCCACTTCCTTCTTCTCCTATTTATTGTGCACCTCTGTCTGCCAGTCTCACTGCTATTTCCTTCTAATCCCCTTTACAGATGTGCACTTACTAAATCTAGAAGCATGCATTCTTTCAGCAGTGGTCCATTTTAAGACTGAAGGACTGACAAGTCAGATCCTGATCTGTGCCAATTTTGAACTGATATCAGAACCAGTAATGTAAAGCATGTAAAATAAGATGGAGGATCTAGCAGAAGTTTAAAAAATGGTGCATGGGTGAATTGGTGGTAGAAATTCTAGGGAGACGATACCTGGGAAAAGAAAGAAAACTGCACAAAAATGAACAATGACATAAAATATAAATTAAAATAAATAAATAAAAAGACAAAAATAAAATAAAATAAAAAATGAAATCCAAACTGTCATGTGACTGGCAAGACCAAAGACCTCAAAATGAAAGCATCTGATGGAATCAAAGCAGGGTCGTCAAATCTGGGTCCCTGAAGAAACCCTCTAAGTCACATGCCCTTTGACAGACCTCCTTCTTCCAGCCAGAAAAGACACAGTGTCTACTCAGTGGGGGTCCACAGACAGCTTGAGAATGTAAAAATATCCTTAATGTTCCCCTTTTTGATTGGTAGTTCCTGGTATATAATAGGTACTTTGCAAATATTAATTTTACATGGATGCACATAAAGCTTTCCGAAATATCAAGTAATTCTGATGGTGGTTTGGTGAGTTAAGATTAAGAGAATCAAAAATTTGTTGATTCAATTTCCTCTGTAATGCACAAGAGTTTATAAATTGTGGGAAGAGCTCAATTTCAAGTTTAAAAAACATAAAGCAAAACTTTGCAAAGATGTCATTCAACTATTTTCTCCCAACCCAAGCTAAGGATATCTATAAAATGAATGGTCAATACATTTCTTTTAAGTTTGGTTTAGTGTAAAAATAGTTGGACCTGGATTACTGACTTTGGACCTCTGTACCTGCTTCGTGAAATTAAGTGATAAAAATGATAAATAATATTTTGTCAGCATTTTAGTATTGATCAGACACTGCTCTAGGCCTGTACGCAGATTACACTGGTCAACAAATTTTTGCAAAAGTCATGTTACTGAAATAAAATTAGTCATTTCCTATCAATTTGTATGAGCTCAACACGAATATGACAATCAAATTCTAATTTTGGCTCTAGTTTTTTTTTTGTAATCTGCAATAAATGGATGTTTACATCACAAAATGCATGCCAAGAGTAATAGGCCTACAGTTAATACCAGTAAAAAATCAAGTCATAGACTACTTCTTAGATTTTTGCTTGTCTCTTGTACAGCATTCAGAAGCATCTCTGGGGAGAGTCCAGCAGTAGTCAGCCAGCATTGTAGTGGACCATTTTCCCTGGTATCTTTGTTTCATTGATGCACTATCTTGATGAAAACATTCGCCATGTTCATCACTAACCACACCACAGTTTTCAGGGAAGAAATCCAGATGGGAATGAAGAAAGTGGATCTTTAGATACATATTGCAGCCAAGTTTCTGAAACTGCATCAGCATGTCTTCTACTAGTTCCTAGTAGTTTTCTGCCCTAACATTCCCAAGAAAATTTGTAGACCCTAGGTGAAAGCATTTCATGCTTATTTCACATCACCCTGCAGCAAGTTGTTGAACCGGTCATCTCTGAAGAGCTCTCAAATCTGAGAACCCATAAAAACTCCCTCTTTTGTCTTTGCTTCGCTGAGTCAAGGAAATTTTTCATGCAGGCCATCAGAAAGGTGGCGAGGTCGGGTCCATGGCTTTCATGAAAATCTTCATCAAACCTAGTTTGTCTGCCTTGTTCTTGGATAAGTCCAAATCATGAACCAGGTCATTTAGTTCTTCCTGTGTTAGTCTGTGTGGGGTTGATGATGCACCACAGTGAAAATCTGGATCACTGCATGCTGATGGAACAGGAGAAGAACAGGCCAGCTCATCAGATGAATCAAGAAAATATTCTGCTGGAGGTTCTGGAATAGGAAGTCCCTCACCATGCGGAACTGGTCTCAATGCAGAAGGAATGTTTGGGTAGACTATTCTCGACTTCTTTTGCTTTGTTATTCTGCTGGAAAGATGAGGAACCAAGCAGAAGGAACAGTCTTCTATGTGGTTGCTTGGCCCTCTCCATACCATGGGGACTGCAAACAGCATTGACGGTCTTTTGCCATTGAACCACTGTGAAAGTTGCGTTGTACATGTAGCATGCATATATGCGGGGCCCAAGGCGTGTCTTGCTCACCAACCTTGCATCCCAAATAAAGATAATAAGCCTTCTTCACTTGAGAAGTGATACTTTTTTTCTGGTTGGCAAATGTCACTTCCCCACAAATAGAGCAGAAATTGCCCACACTATTAACGCACTTTCGAGGCATTACTGTTCTGGATTGTGCTTAAATGGATAAAAGAATAACAGTTCTATGGAACAGTAGCTTAAACTGTCTCGCATTAAGTCTGAAATATTTTCAATGTTCAACTTTTCCAACAGGGCTTTATCTAGTGCACTGCTGACATCAGCTTACTTCAGCAACTGCCTGGCAGGAGTATTGCATTGCATCAGAAAATGATGCAGTCAACTCTGGATGATGTGTGCATGATGGTATTATGCAATGCGATGCAATATTACATCATTCTAGGCTGATTTAGGATGTTGCTGCAGTCCTACTGGATAAATTTACACGGTGAAACACATAAAATGAATTATATGAAACATCTTCAAAACAAAAGCTAATAAAACATTTTCAGGGTTATATTCATGTTCAGCACACCAAGATACTACAGATTAGGGCCTTTTAAAGTCAGTAACGATCTCAGTGTTGACCAGTGTTATCACATATAATTCTCACAATATTCCTATAAAACGAATACTATTATTACAATTTTAAATAATGCTACTGAAACATGCTTAGTGAAACAAGCTTAGTCCAATGTTTCAAACCCAAGCAGTGTCACTGCCAAATACTTTAATTCCTTAAACCAGGTCCCTTCCAACCTGATATTCTTTGACTGCCTGTTCTTTTTCATGGTGTTCTAAAAACATTGGAATACCATATTTCTACACACAGAGGACTGAAAGGGAGAAAAGATAAATAAATTTAACTTTTAATTAATATTCAGAAAGCAAAAAATAAGGCTCTGTTGTATGTGTGGCACACATACAAGTTTGAAAGATGAATATGAGGAAACTAAGCTAAATTTGAGCTGTGTTTTCCAGGTCCTCCAGGCCCCAGTGGCTACAGCATGGCTTACTGATATGTCCTACTGCTATGGAGTGGTGTGACTATTCTATTCAGATGTTCTATAGAGCACCAACCACTACCAGCAACTTTAAGTTTCAATTTCACTACCCTGACACCTACGTTATGAATAAAGAAAAGCATATTTACTGTTTTACCTTGTTCTGGGTATATGCTATTCAGACTTATGAAAGGAATAAAGTATAGTAACTACAAGATTAAAAAAACGTTGGGAAACAAAATAAAGGACTCTTTAATTAGACTTTGGCAGAGCTTTAAAATAACATATCCTTACACATTAACACCACTGGTATTCCCATGTTTCTCAAAATATCAGAATGCTCATGACAAAATTTAGAAAAGAATAGAATAAGATACTGGACATGAATATGACCACTCCATGTTAAAATAAATAAGAAAATCAAGCACAGAGAAAAAGCTAGAAGTAAATTAACCAGAATATTAATAATGTCTGTCACTATACAGGAAAATTGTGTATTATTTTCTTTAAGTCTTTTGAAGGACTTTTATTTTCCAAAATTCTTAAAATGAGCATGTACTTATTGTTATGAAATAAAAATATAATTTAAAATATTTAAATATCTTTAAAGGCTTTCTGATACTTTTAACAAAATCTTTACTAACACGTGTAATTCTTATCAAATCCCTAGTAATAGTATGACATACAGCAGAAGAAATCTACAAATGGCAGTATTAAAAAAATAGAAGAAAAAGTACATCATGAATCAGATGATGTGCTTTCTAGGATTTGCTATTCACTAGTTCTCTAACCTTGAAAATTCTTTTAACCTCTCCAAGCCTCTATTATTTCATCAGTAGAGATAATAATGTTTTCTCTGTATTCACTGAAAGTTGTTGAGAAGACTGAATGTACAGACATGCTTTAGAAATTTAAAGCCATATATAGTAGCCTTTATTATTTTAGAGTAATGGTTAACTATTTCAATCTGTAAATAACATAAGAATTTTATTTATGTATATATTGATTTATGTTACAAATATGTGTGTATGTACTTATTTCTTTTTTTCATAGCACTTAGAATTTGCATTTATTTTAATGTATATAATAAAATATATAATAAAAATATAATTAGCACCACAAGCCTATAATATTTTCTTGCTTGGAATGTAGCTAAGTAAAAAAGTAAGTTCACTTAAAGAAAAATATTAAATAATAGCATAAGTGGTAGCCAAATTTGGCAAAGATTATGATAATGTATACACATTACATACACAATAATTGTGGCTTGAGACACCCATTGGGGTCATGTGTAACATATATGAATGGAGCAATATTTGGAGCAATATTTCTTATTTATGATTACTTCCTTTTCTACATTTCCTTGACCATTAGTCGATAGTTTTATCCTTGAGTGTAATAAACAAAGGCTAGAATTTGCCAAGTCCTAACTTAAACAGTAATGGTGATACATTGACGATTGGATCACATGTGCCACATGAATGAAGGGGCCTCATTTAGCCTAACGTTGCCATTGAAATTTCTGGTGGAATCATGGAGGAAACTTTAAGATGATCACCTTTGAGATGTTAAGTAGAAAGAGTATCAATAGATAGATCCTGAGAGGCAGAATACACCCAGGTGGGACAAGATGTCAGGAGAAGATCATGAAATAAAAGAACACATGTCTTCTCTCCTTTCTTGTACAAACCTACATTTACAACCATTTGAAAGTAAGTCGCGGTGTGCCACCAGCAAGTTCAAAGAGTCTTAGGAACAGAGAAAAGGATGGGGCTCCCCTGCCTACTGAAATTGAAGAAGGCTTGATAAGGGAGGTAATGATGGATGAAGCTGACTTATGCAGAATTTTAAATGGGGAAAATATTACAGGAAGAGGAAAGAGGAAGTAAAATGACAGGGAGGCACACGAGAACAAGGCTTGTTGTTGGGATGACCCAGGTCCTCTGTGTCTGAAACTAATTGGGAATGGAGTGGGTGAAAATGCCAGGCTGGAGTTGGGGCCAATGTGAACACAAAGCTTATGCTTCAGTCTAAAGATAATGGGAGCACAATGGTTTCAGAGCATTGGGATTATATGGCCAGATTAGACTTTCAGAAAGATAACACTAACAGCAGGGCAGTGAATGGACAAGATGAGAAAATTTCTGGTGGACAGAGATCAGATAGGAAGGTACTTTTTGGGAAAGGATGATAAAAGCCTAAAGGCAATCACAGAAGGGAAATGGGAACAGAGTGGATGAAACAGATTCTAAAGATAATGTGGAAGAAAAAAATAGCTCACCTTCATAGATCATTACTATGTGCCAGGCACTATGTGATATGCTTTATGTGGGCTATCTTATTTTATCCTTAAGACACTATGAATCAGGTATCATTATACTGGCTATTTTATAGATGAAGAAAATGAGACTAGAGATTTTATGTAACTTGTCAGAGGACTCAGAGTGCTGGAGATGGCATGCAAGCACAGTCTCCCTAATTTTGTTTTGGATGGAGATGGGTTGCTTGAGAAAGGATGTGAGAACATGGGAGAGGTCTAAATGATTGCCTACGGTTGCAGACTGGGATAATGAGTAGATAGAAAATGTGTGATAGAGAATATAAAAGAGGTACATGTTTGAGGAGAATGATATCATAACTGGTATTGTAATTGTTGAATAGAAAGCAGCTGGATAGAGATTCCAAGAAGCAAGCAGAAATGTGGTTTAGCATTAAGGAGAGAGTTCTAGGTTGGATATAATGGCTTAATTAATTCATTGGTAATTTAAACAGTTGCTTAAAAAATGCCCATGAAAAGTCAGCTATATTAAGAGACAGAAAAAAATAAAACAAGGGAGAGAAAGAGAAAGGGAAAAGGAAAGGGAGACTATGAGAGAGGGATGGAGGGAGGAAGAATGAGGAAGCGGTGAGGGGAGGAAAAAAAAAAGGAATCTATACCCCAGACCAGAATGCGCTTGTCAGGCTACATTGATGGCTACTGGGCTCAAGGGACACATTTTCTTTTCTTGAGACAGAAAAGAGGCCTAATGAAATGCAGGTTCCATTGTGAGCATTCCAGTGTGATCTGAGGTTGACAAAGAAAATGTCTTGCTAACCTCTGTGCTTAGTGTGGCCTCCCAAGCCCCAAGATATTTGTTGTAATCCATTATTTTTCTACACACAAAAGAATATTGCAGCTCCATTTGAACTCTGTATTTGATCAGTTAATGAAGAAATCCAGTGTTTATTTTGAGACACAGCTAAAGTCACTTCTTGACTTATTGACTGCTCTGGCTTTCATGGAGAAAATTACATGCCATCTTGGAGTAGTCAAAATATGCTTTTCTGAAGACAGTTACCTCCCCTGCTCCCAAATCCCCCTCTATTGATTCTTTAAAAAAACAAACAAACACAACAAAACAAAAAAAGCACTCAATATCTAAAATAAAACCAGTCCTCATTTACATGGGTGAAGTATTTTAAACTCTGTGCACTCTTTCTGAGTAATATTCTCCAATGTGAATGCTATTAATCCTTTCTGAATTTTAACGAACCCAAAGAGCCTCTCCATCAATTTCATGTGAGCAGGGCGGGTGAGGTTTTCACAAACTTTAATTTTATAATAGAGTTCTTCAGTTCAAACAGGCTTTTGACCTAGCTAATTTAATTGTCTTTGTTATTGATAGCTGTAGTGCTGTAAGTAAACTTAGTCTGAGAATGTGCTTGTGAGGTTTTTACTTTCTAAACAGCATTTTGGATGATCCACCCTGTGGCAAAATATCCCTTTGTTTCTATAAGAGTAGGCTGTTTTTCACCTAAACCAACAGAAGACAGTGCAGTGTTTATAACAGAACATGAGGCACCAAAGTGCTTTCCTCCCTTAGAACCAGGCTCCCACAGGGATCATCCAGGAGTGCTTTGAAAGTCCACTTACCAGGGGAAAACATACAGTTAGATAAATTAAAACACTCTTGTACCATCTTGCTCCACCTGACTCATACATCCAGTACCTGAAGGAAAAGGGTGGGTGCAAAGTATACTGGAAAACAATGTCCTAGCTCAGGCGAAAGAGCATCTATGAAGAGTAATTTCCCTTCCTCCCTGTCCACTCTCCTGCAGGTTTGGTGACTCACTGGAGTTTCTGGAATATGGTAGAGCCTTAGGGGAAAATACCTAAGTAGTGGTGCTGGCGGGAAGAAGCGAAGACCAGTACCCAACATCTTGCATTTCCTGAGGTCTTTTTGCTTTTGTTTGTGTTTGCTTGCTTTTTACCTTCTTACAGAGTTGAAGAAATCATGCATATTGTCATCAGGTGTTCATGCAAGGGCCAGATTGTTTTCCTTTCTTCTTTCCCATCTTCCCTTCCTTCCCCGTTGCCCCCAGTCATTGCTCATATTTCCTAGAGCACCGATAAATAGGCAACTATTCAAGCATGTTTTGTGTTCTTTCAGTTACATGCAATTTAAAAAAATATGTATTCTAATTGATACAAGTGGAAGTATGCTTGAAATCTTACTGTTACTTCCTTGATTCACTGAGCAGTGTTTTAAAAGAACTATATATGTTACACATCTAGTTGGCTGCTTCTAAATACTCCATAGTATCCCATATGGTGAAGCTACCATGATTTACTTATCCAGTCCCTGAGGCATAGACAACTTGAATGCCTTCAATTCTAAAATGTCCCTGTACACTTTTCCTCTCTGATATATTTCACATTTGATTTATTTTGACTATAGTGGTTCCCAGAAGGACTTTACCAGGCTGCATCTCACCAGTAGTACATGATGATTTTCTTATTTCCACAGTTCCATCAATGTTTGACATTGTCCAGAATGGTAAACTTAATAAATCCAATTACTGATAAATTAGATTATTTCTTTATATATTTGCTAGCCTTTTGGGTTTTCTCTTTTGCAAGAACCTTTTATATCTTTTGCACATTTTTCTATCTGGTTTTTAACTTTTTTTAATTTCAGGAGGTATTTTTATTTATCAAATGTCTGAATCCCTTATTTACTTTTAGCATTACAAATCACTTCAGTTCTGTCACTGCATATTAATTTTGTCTCTGATATCCTTCATTGAATGGAAAATTTTAATTTTAATGTGATAAAATTAATCATTTCTCTTGATTTAATAGCATCCTACATTATCATCTATGTCATTTTAATATAATCTTTTGCATATTGGTCATAATCCTAAATTCTTAACTCTGGAGTACCAATAGATCATCCTGATAAATGATCTCTCTATCATCTATTAAGAGAGGTCATCAGCGTTCTTAACAGTCCCTTTTCCCCCATGGGTTTGTGGTGATATTCAATCATGAATTATATTTCTCTATATAAATGATTTTATTACTGAGTTCTCCATTCTATTCTAGAAATCTATTTGTCCTTACACCTGTGTATGGATGATTTTTACTACTAAGGCTTTGTAGTATGCTTTAGCGATTGATAGGAAAAGTCTCCCTTTACCTTTTCAAAGGTGACATTTCCCTTTTCATACACAATTAGAACAACTTTTTAAGTTGCTTGAAAAATATCAAGCCAAAGATCATTTGAGTTACATGTAAACTACAGATTCATTAGGAAATCAAATATATATTATCAAGCTGTCCAATTCAGAAGTATAGAGGACTCCTTTTAATCAGTTCTACATTCTTTTACATATATATAAATATATATATTTAATTTATATCTTTTACATCATTGTGTATTCCTTGTGACCAATTAGAAGCAGTGAAATCAAAACAGTAATCAAAACCCTCTCCCAAAGAAAAGCCCAGGGCCAGATGGTTTCACAAATGAATTCTACTAAATGTTCAGAAATGAACTTGTGCCTATCTTACACAAACTCTACCAAAAATTGAAAAGAAATACTATCAAATACATTTTATGAAGCCAACATTACACTAATACCAAATCCAAACAAGAACAACACACACAAAAAGAAAACTAAGTCCAATCTCTCTAATGAACACTGATGCAAAAATCCTCAACAAAATCTTAGTCAACAGAATACAACAATGCATTGAAAAGATAATATGCCATGACAAAGTGGTATTTATTCCAGGGACACAAGGTTGGTTCGACATCCAAAAATCAACACATCCAACAATCAACACATCCAAAAATCCAACACATCAACAAATAGAAAATAAAAACCATATGGTCATATCAACGGATGCTGAGAATGCATTCGATAAAGTTCAACATCCATTTATGATCCTTGGGATAGAAGGAACATACCTTAACATAATAAAACCAGTTCTACCTTATTTAACAAAAGTATGTGTATTTTCCCCACAGAGAGCTTGTGCACTTTTAATTAAATCCTAAATCTTTCAAAGGTTTTGTTCCTATTTTTAATGGTATCCTAATTTTGGCTATATTTTCTGTCTTGATTCAGTTGTTTCTCCCGGTTTCCCTGGGCTTAGGCTTATGTCTGGAAACATATCATATCAGCATTCTCCCTTCATTGAAGGGCTAGTTCTTTCTGTGGTGAAATCCCAAATCTGGCTGAGGTTGAAACTTTTATGCCTACATTTAGCCCATGGTTTATGACAACAACATTTTTATTACTAGAGAGAACTGAACTCTCTTTTAGAAAGTTTCAAATGTTTTTCAAATATCACTCTCATAAATCCCCAAGCCACTTTAAGAGATAAGAATGTATGTGGCATGGGTGTAATATCGTCTTATACCAGTCATCCAAGGCTAAGCCTTGGCCTCATCTGAAATATCAATCAGTGGATATCATGAACAAGCCCTTCAGCAATGAGGAAGACTCCCTGGCTAATAGAATCAACCTTCGCATATGCTTCGAGAGGGGCTCAGTACCTAGAAGCTAGTGGGTGAAGTCAGCCCAGTGTCCCTCTGAGAAAATACTTTGCTGTGCCTGTATTTGTTTCAACTTTCTGCCCCTCTCTTCCCAGTCAATTTCATTCTTTTTAATTCCAAGTCCAGACATAGAAAAAAGTAGTCAAAGTTAATCCAAACAAAACTGCCAAATATATTTTATCACTTTCAATGTACCACTTAAATAGCTAGACTATTAACCCTCAGACACAGCACATTTTCAAGGGCAATGGTCATTGGTAGAATGTTTTTACTATTCTTTAGCCAACAGCTTGTGATTTCTGTGCCTGTATTATTTTACTCTCTTGGGAAAAATAAAGATCTCCTCCTCCCCTCCCTCTTTCTCCTTACTTTCCTCCCCCTCCTCTTTGTTCAGAATGTATCCTTTAAAATTACGTATAACACGGAAAAGCATAAACATATATTATGACCATTTCATTTTATCAGTAATAGCCAAGGAAGTTGAAGAAATGAAAGTATGGCCTCAAATTTTATTCAAGTAAAATTTGAAATAAATTAAAAAAAAAATCATTACTTTTGTCTTAGAAGTTAAATTAAAGCATGGACTTGGGATAACTTTAAATTTTAAAATAAATATTCTCATGGGTGTTACTGTGATATTTTTCCTCCAAAAGATGAAAAATGTATTTTGTTTAAAAATCCAACTGTGAAAATACTGGTAATTCTTCCCCATAGAAGATTGCTACTCATACCACATTTTTGTAAACACTATTTACTTTCATCAGACATATGACAAATGAATGTTGCATATTTTGTAATTTCAAATCACTTGATTTGGGGACAATTAGAAAGAAAAAAGGATGAAAAAGTATGGGAGGTTTCTGTGATGCAGACTTGGAAGATATGGAAATATTGAGAATAATTTTGCTTTTAGAATTCCTTTTTAGTGTCCTATTTAGTGGGGACTGAGTCATAGGAAGAATGGATAGCGAACAGTTAACTCAATTTAGCAAAGTTTATTTGCACTCCTACTTGAAGTTATAATGAACAGATATTATAAGGAATCCTGTCTGTAAGAATAGCATGTGAAAATAAAAGTTAACATATCAAAGAAAAATTGTATCAGTCTATTTCAGTTACTCAATTTACTATGTGCCCTTGAGATAGATTATAGAATACCAGAAAAGAGAGTCATATAATAATTTAAAGTCATAACTAAAAAAGGTTACACTAGGAAAAAAATCCAACAACACACTTCAGGTGATGTATATATCAAAGCTCAAATATAGAAAGAACTTAGTCCACTTAATTAGTTGCTTTAAAAAATGTGGCTCAGTTTGAGGAGTAGGTTCTGGGAGAATTTTCAAGGATAAATCTTAAAGTAACACTGCAGAACTTACCAGCCAAAAGAGTTGCTACTGCTGCCACAATAAAGAAGGTGTGGGATGATCAGGTAGTTGAGGAAGCAGCAAGTCATTGCTGGAACTGTGGATTCTAGATCACATTCCCTCTACCACCACCTGAACACTAAGAAGCTTCTGCGAAAACAAGTAGCTCGAGAACCATACCACCACAGCTGCAGTCATGCCAGCAAAATGGATATCCCAATAAAGTTTCAACACCCACAGAATTATGGACTGGGCACTTAGAGCCTTGTTTCTGCTGTCACTGAAAAGCCAAATGCTTCTATGGCTATGCTCACTAGCAAAAGTCTCCCAACTCACTTTCACATGCCAGCATTTTGCTGGGTACATCTGTTTGATAGGAGCTAAGTACTTGCAGAATCTAAGCTATAAGGTAGTTCACTATGTATTAAGGTCTAACATAGGATTGAGTTAGTATCTACCAGATGCTGCAGAATGCATATTATCTATAATCAAGCAAAACAAATTCATATGAATCTCATAAAAACTACTCTGGTGGGAAGTTGTTGTAAAGATATTAGTGAACAAAATGGCAGTAGGAAATTAGCTGTATTGCCCATTTGTATTAACTGCAGGTATATAAAATACCACAGGACTAGTCTCTATTTAGCATGTGTTGTTAGTATAGAAGTATTTAATATTTTCATAGACTTCCATCAGTTCACATATAACCTCTGGCCCATTTCCTTTATTTATTCATTTATTTTTTTTTACCTTTAATTCCCCTATCATCAGGGCTGTCAGAAACCTGCCAGAGTTAGGAGGACACATTCAATAAGAATTGCTTTTATTAGTATAGAGTTTTATGTGTTTATGAAACTGTATCATAAAATCTGTACATGTTTTCCTTTTTCTGCTACACTGTATAGGACTTTACTCTTAATCAGTTAAAGATATCCAGATTGTTTCAAAACATATTTGTGAAAATGAATACTGAAGGCCTAATTAGAGAAAGACACACAGGTCATCCATCCATGGAGTATACAGACTGAGAGAGCTGGGCTGTAGAGTGAGGTGTAGAGACCAGATCAGAGGAGATATGGTCCAACAGGGGTAGGTTGCAGGCATTTGGAGAAGAGTAACGTTAATATTGTCCAGCACCCAGTGTGGCCTGTGTAGAAAATGGACTGGGGACTGATGCAAAAAATATATATATCCTACCAATGTCTGCAGAACGTATCATGATTTTAGGGAGACACTCATCAGAGCGGCAGCAGTTTCTGTGGTTACTACATGAGAATCTTCCTCAGGTCATGAGACAAAAACTCATTAATGTCACAAGACTTTACTAAACCCCATGTTAACTGACCTTTGAGAGAACATCACACATTTTTAAATACCCAGAGAGCCCATAATAATAGTGTTGGTGAACTTGGTGGTCAGGGATCAGGATGAATGAATGGAAAACCTTAGCACCAGTATCGGGGGGCACCCAGGACATTGGTGACACAGTGGCTGATTACAGAAAATACAAATGGTGTTTATATATATAGCCTCCCCCGATCCTCCCCTTACAACGTTCCAAGGCAGAAGGCACAGGAATTATTATCTTCATCTAATAGATTAAAAAATTGAAACTCAGAGAGATTTTAAAACTAGTCAAGGGTCATACCATAAAGACAGAATATGGAAGAAGGCCAAATTTTTCTGACTCCCAAGATCTGTGCTTCATCAACCTATTGATTCTATTGAAAAAGCAAAACAACAACAACAGAAAAGCCCTATGTTGTGAAGTTGAATTAAATCAAAGTATAATTTTAACTGTAATAGACTGAATTCAGTAAGTAAATTAGCTTATTAAAAAGAATAGGATTTTGAAAACCTGAATTTAACATGAGTAGGAATATCCTGAATCTAAGTTAACAAAAGAAAACAATTTTTTTAAAAAGCAATGGTTTTGTGGTCTATTGAACTAAATTAGCAGTTAATTACATGAGAAAAATGTTTAAAACTAGGAAAAGATGCAGTCAAGTTTATTTGATGTTGTGAAATCAGAGGAATAATCACTAGATTTTTCTTTCACTTTTCAAATAATTGTATTGGCACAGTGTAGGGAACTAAATTATGGGCTTCTGAAAACCTGTTTTAGTGTTTCTTGGTGCATTGTGCATCATTTATTAATATTTATTTATTTCTACACCAAGACAAGATGACTAATTCAGATTTTAATACCCTCTCCTCTCCTGCACTAGAATATTAATTTGGATACTTTATTTGGTATTCACTTGTTCATCTATTTCATATCATTTTAGGCCCTTGCTAGTTGATGGGTGCTGTATGATTACTATAATGAAAATTTAATTCCATTTCTGTGTGATAGAGAACCTGACACTGTGGAACTGTGCCTGAACCAGAGATTGGTGTTTCTTTCTTTCTTCTGCACAGAAGTTCTCAGGGAACCTAGGAGAAAATACTTAAACAGATATGTAATTGGGGGTATTGGCTATGATAACTAGGAAAGATTTACAGTAGAAGGAAGGCATGATTCATTATGTTTGAGATATTGAGATCTGAAAAACTGAAACAACCTTAATATTCTTCAGTGGATGAAAGGATAAACATTGTGGTATATCCAAGGAATGGAGCAGTACTTTCCAATAAAAAGGGATGAACTGTTGATTTCTGAAACAACATGGATGACTCTCAATGCAGTAAGCTATATGAAAGAAACCACTCTCAAAAGGCTACGTTCTGTATACCTTTGAAACGAAATTCTGGAAATGTGAAAACTACAGTAAAAGGAGACAGGACAGTAGTTGCCAGAAGCTAGAGACAGAGGGGAGATTGACTATATAAAGCATAAGGGAATTTGGGGAGGTAATAAACCTCAGATATACCTTTGATATTGTTGTGGTTATATGATTGTTACATGTGCAAAAAATAATAGAACTATACACTAGAAAGGATGACTTTTACTCTATATAAATTATAACTAAGAAAAAAAGTATTGCATTTGGGAACTAATTTGTTAGACTCAACTCAAATTTCACCTTTGCTGTTTGTAATTTGTATACCTTGAGCAAATTACCTTGTTTATTCAGATCTATTTTAGAAACCTCATTTATAATTACCATAATATTTCCCTCTTGGGGGTTTTCATGTGAAGTAATCTGTGCATTGGCTAGCACAGTGCCTGACTTGGATTTACTTTCAGCAAAGGAAAAAATTATGAGTTCATGCAATTAAAAGGAGCATTTTCACCACTTCTACTCCTTTTGTTACATCAGTGATCCCTCCAGTAATTTCTCACAATCAAACAAGTTTTTCTAGGACCAAAATTTACGTATGGGGCTTCCTCATTTACTCCCCAGTACCAGTATGACAAGCATGAATACACCACCTTCCCACCCTCTACTTTCGCCGTTCATTGGTCCTCAAAACAGCTGATTCCATGACATATTTTTTCTTAATGTCAGCCACACACTGTGCTTGTCAAGGCTGGGAAAAAGAGATGACAGCACACAATTCACTCATCTTTCACTGCTGATTTATTCATGATGACTGACTTTTTCTATTTTTTCCTTATCCAAAATATCAAAAAAATGTCAATTACAAACAAAAATAAGGACTGCTCACAGTAATATATCCAACTCCGTCCTTGCAGTTCATTTCAAAGCTCTTCAAAATTAAGTCCTCAAAACTCCTCTAAGCAACATTATTTGGTACTGCAAAGAGTTTAGTTACTTTGGAGGTCAAGAAAAAAATAAATGGAAATTACTATCTTCCAATATCAAGACTAATGGTGAGGAACCATGGCATAGATCCTCTAAAACAATGGATAGTGCCCAAATTTTCTACATGGTACAGTACTTCATTTTGGAAGGCATTATCATTTCTTTTTCCAACAGATTGCTTTTCTAATTATATTTTGCTATGTCATTGCAAATTACTTCGCATTCTCTGAGAACTCAACAAAGGACAGTCGGGGTAAGAGGTAGCAAAATGACCTAGAGATATACTAGATTCATCTTCTGTAAGTCAGAAACTCTCTGCAGTTTTATTCTTCAATTTGAATCCCAAACACAGAAGAAATGCATTCCTACCATAAGCCTTGGTCTTGTGTTAGTTAAATCAAATTATTTTTGAGAAAGAATGTATTCAACATTATCAGTCATTTACAACTTAGTAAAAACAGCTTATAAGCTGATTTGTTGATGGAGACGATGATGGGAAAGAAGAACAAATGAGAACTTTGGACAAATAAGACAGTGGGGGAGATAAACATCTAAGTGTTGTAACCATATAAAAATAGACCCTTTTTCTTACTTACAGTTGCCAACTCTTTCAACAATTGGATCAGAAAGAGGCTATTTTAAAAAATGTAATTGGAAACTGGCTGCACATTAAAATGTTTTTTTAATTTTTCCATGAAACTAAATAGTACTCCTCCAGTAGTGGCTACAAAAGTAAAGTGCTGGCTTCTACATAGTCAGAGTAACATTTAATACAAAGGAACTATATTAGAGACTTCTGGAGACACACAAACATCACCATATCAATCACTACTTGGGACTCCTTTGGTCTCGTTTCTAAATAGAGCAAAGTTAATTCCACTCATTATCTGTATCCTGTACATTGTCTAGTATTTAAGTTGATTTTTAGTAGATAATGAAAGAAGAATACACTTATTTAACAATATGCTTCAGTTACCATGTACCTCACTTTTATTAATATTTCAATCACATACCAAGAAATCCTTTATTCCAGTGGAACAAGGACAATCTATTCAATAAATGGTGCTGGGAAAACTGGACAGCCACATGCAAAAAAATGAAGCTAGACTACTACCTCACACCCTGCACAAAAGTTAACTCAAAATGGATAAAAGACCTGGATGTAAGACCTGAAACCATAAAACGTATAGAAGAAAATATAGGCAAAACTCTACATGACATACATCTCAGCAAAATCTTGAAAGACACATCCCCCAAAGCGAAGGAAGTGAAAGACAAGATAAACAGATGGGATTACATCAAAATAAAAAGCTTCTGTACAGCAAAAGAGACATTAACCAAAACTAACAGACACCCTACCAACTGGGAAAAGATCTTTGCACCCAATACATCTGATAAAGGACTGATAACAAAAATTTGCAAGGAACTCACACAACTCAACAAAAACAAAGCCAATAACCCAATCAAAAAATGGGCAGAAGAGCTCAAAAGGCACTTCTCCAAAGAAGAAAAGCGGATGGCCAACAGATACATGAAAAAATGCTCAACATCACTTATAATCAAGGAAATGCAAATCAAAACCACTATGAGATACCATCTCACACCTGAGAGGATGGCACACATTAAAATACAGGCAACGACAAATGCTGGAAAGGATGTGGAGAAAAAGGAACTCTTCTACACTGCTGGTGGGAATGTGAACTGGTCCAATCACTATGGAAAGCTGTATGGTGATTCCTCAAACTGCTAAACATGGAGCTCCCATATAACCCAGCAATCCCACTTTTGGGAATTTACCCAAAGGATACAAAAACACTAATCCGAAAGGATACATGCACCCGTATGTTCACTGCGGCACTGTTCACAATAGCAAAGGTATGGAAGCAACCCAGATGTCCAAAAATAGATGACTGGATCAAGAAGATGTGGTACATATACACAATGGAATACTATTCAGCATGGAAAGA
>PVIJ01006685.1:0-89605 GCA_004024925.1 Scalopus aquaticus
GCAGCGAGAGGGCTCACCAGAGACAGAGTGGGGAGCAGAACAGGCAGATCAGAAATACACTGCTGAGGGGAGCAGCGGGTGAGGCAGGAGAGGTCTGCCGCACCATGTGGGATTCTCCCTGGCCGGGCTTCGAACTCGCATCGCCACTGCCAACAGCTCCACAGCGCAGCGCTCAACCGCTGCGCCACCAGGGAGGCCCGAACTTTTAACTTTTAAATAACAGTCAGAAATAGTAAACAATATCATATAGTCAGACATGCTTGTCTTTAGGTTATTGAAACTAACTCCTTCTTAGTCATTTCAAAGACTGATGGTATGTTTTTTCAATCTTGTGCTGGTCGCCAGGCCAGAGTCCTAGGTAAGAAATTTTTACACCATTCATGACACTTTCAGAAGACAGACTTCATAACACTTTGCCTTAAGTCAGTTTTGCCCTAAGACTCCAACTAAACACTCTACAGTGAAGGCATCCAAGTGTTATTTGATCTTCCTGTTACAGTCGCTGTGCCAGTTTGGGGTCCCTCTAAAACAGACTTACTATTGGACAACTGTGCCACTAGCCATCAATACCCTTAGTTCAGGACAGTCTAACTTTAATTCTATATAATATATTGCAGGTCACGAACACTCACATTCTCATGCATGTAGAGTTCTCAGTGTAAGCCATAAAAGTGTAAAGGGTAAGATTAAATGCTTATTTGGGACTATAACACCTCCCTTCTCTGCCCTCCACCTCTCCCCACTCAGAGCTGAGGACAAATAAGAGAAATTACAAGCAGCTAGGTTGAAAAACATAGGTATGAAATGGAAGCATTTGGAGACAGTACAAAAACCAAAAGTCTGTTCTGCTGAAAGGATTTGTTCTGTTGGAGGATTCAATATAAAAATTAATGGAAAAGAGAACAAAGTAGCTTTGAGACCATAGCTGAGACAGAAGTAACACTGATCTGAGTAGTCTTTTCTCCCTCATTGGGTGATCCAGGAGGTGGTAGGGTCCTGCTGGCTTGTTGAGGTGAAGAACTACCTCCTTTCGTGATAGTATAAATTTATTCATAAAGTTATTTACATGACTCATCTAATATAAAAGAACCTAGGAACTCCTTCTTCAGGATTCCTTCCATCTGATATGAACTTCCAGATAAAAAGGCAAGATAAAATTAAGAAAAATAAAATCTATAAAGAAAGAAAGTTAAGGGGTCTCCTTGGTGGCACAACGGGTTAAGTGCAGCACTATGAAGCTATCCAGAGCCATTGCAGCACGAGTCTGATACGCGGCCAGGGAAATTCCCACATGGTGCAGCAGACCTCTCCTGCCTCGCCCGCTGCTCCCCTCAGCAGTGTCTTTCAGTCAATCCTCCCATTCTGCTCCCCAATCTGTCTCTGGTGAATCCTCTCAGCACCCCACACCTTTGGCCTACAAGAGCCTTGGAAGAAAAGAACATAGGGGAGAGAATTCTTTTTTTTTTTTTTTTTAAAAGATTTATTTATTTATACATACAAGTTGGGGTACAGGACAGAGGCGTGGGGCAGCGAGAGGGCCCACCAGAGACAGAATGGGGAGCAGAACAGGCAGATCAGAAATACACTGCCGAGGGGAGCAGCGGGCGAGGCAGGAGAGGTCTGCCGCACCATGTGGGATTCTCCCTGGCTGGGCTTCGAACTCGCATCGCATCGCGTGCCCTGCCGCAGACAGCTCCACAGCACAGCGCTCAACCGCTGCGCCACCGGGGAGGCCCGGGGAGAGAATTCTTCAAAGAAATTATGACAGATCTTCCCAAAATTAGAAAAAGCAGTTCTTAGAAGGTAACTTCTAGCTTTAAAAATATTAATCAGGGCCTCCTTGGTGGTGCAAGGGGTTACGTCTCAGCACTATGAAGCTATCCAGAGCCACTGCAGACCAAGTTCAATCCCTTGCCAGGGAGCTTCCCACATAGCGCAGGAGACCTCTCCTGTTTTGCCAGCTGCTCCCCTCAGCAGTGTGTTTCAGTAGATCAGCCTGTTCTGCTCTCCACTCTATCTGGTGAGTACTCTCACACACACACCCCACACCTCTGGCCTGCACCCCAACTCCTGTATGCACAAACAAATATATATTAAAAAAAATTAAAATATCAGAATTGGTGACTTGGTTTCCCCAGGAGAATGGCACTTTTCACTGACCATTTCTGATCTTTGGTCATGGGCAACAGATGTTTATTCGACCAAACTTCTGGCTGGAGTTAGCAGAGGTCCTGACTCTGGAAGCCTGACGCGTAGAAGCTACCAGGGTGGGTTCAAGAATTGTCCTTCTTGGGCCTCCCTGGTAGCGCAGCGGTTGAGCGTTGCGCTGTGGAGCTGTCGGCAGGAGTTCGACACCCAGCCAGGGAGAATCCCACATGGTGCGGCAGACCTCTCCTGCCTCGCCTGCTGCTCCCCTCAGCAGTGTATTTCTGATCTGCCTGTTCTGCTCCCGGCTCTGTCTCTGGTGAACCCTCTCGCCGCCCCATGCCTCTGGCCTGTACCCCAGCTTGTATGTCTAAATAAATAAATCTTTAAAAAAAAAAAAAAGCATTGTCCTTCTTGTTTGCAAACTCAGCTGTCAGCTTGCAGCTGAGAGTCATCTTCAGTGAAAAGGTGTGTGCCCACAGAAAGGGATCAGATGTGTGACTGCCCAGCTTCCTCTGTAATGGCTTCTCTATCCTCAGCGAACAGCAGAAGGCAGTCCTGTCCAGAGTGATGGAGGGACCATGATCCTGGGACCTGGGGAATGGGAAGCAGAACACTGAAATCTTTGGTCCTAGCCCTCAGCAAAGTGCAGATTATTGCTTCAGGGTCCCCGGCCCAGAGCACAAGATATGCTCAGTAGGGATAGCACTAGCTTGGGTTTCTGGAAGCTTGTTTGGCATGACCTATGCCCTCTTTGATCTCTTTCTAATGTACCTGTTGCTTTGGCAGCCTCATCAATTGGTTGCTACAAAAGACCCAGGCAAGGTGGATGCAGTCAGTGGGTTTTCTGACCGCAGCTGCACAGTTGCTAAAGGTGTAGTAAGAGACCAACTATCACTACTGACAAAATTGAAAATTTTACCTTGTTTGAACTTTGTGTACTTCATTATTGGGTATGTCAGCCATGGACTTTTCATGACTTTTATCATATTGTGTAAATTCCCTTCAATTCCTTGCTTATTAAAAATTTTTTATCGTGACAAGATGATGGATTTTGTTAAATGCTATTTCTGCATCAACTGAGATGAATTTTTTTTCTATCATTCTAGTAATGATTATGTACATTTTCATGCTGCTCTATTCTTGTTTTATTTACATAAGTAAATCCCACTTGCTAATTCAGTATAATCCTTATCATACGCTGTTGAATTTAATTTGTTAACATTTTGTTGAGTATTTCTTATCTGTGTTCACAAGATATATAGGTCTGTATTTTTTTTGTAGTGTATTTGATTTTGATTCCCTAGAATGGACTGCTTGATGAGACAGACTTGTATTAATTCTTTACATGTTGAGTAGAAACCAGCAGCAATGCCACCTAATCCTGAGCTTTATTGTTGAGCACATGTGATTACTGATTCAGTCTCTTACTGATTTATTCAGATTTCTTACTGTATCAGCTTTGATAGTTTGTAAGTTTCCATAATTTTTTTTCACTTCATCCATGTCTAGGCATAAAACTGCTCATATTTTATTTATATAGTGGCAGTAATAGGTCCTTTTTCATATCTGTTCTGAGTAAATTGAGTCTCAAAATCTAATTAGCCAATCTACTTAAATTTATAAATTAGTTCATATTTTCAAAGAGGGGGCCTCCCTGGTGGCACAAAAGTTTAAGTCTCAGCACTATTCAGCTATTGCAGCCACTGAGTTCAATCCCCTGGCTAGGGAGCTAACCCAAATGACACAGCAGGTCTCTCCTGCCTCGCCTGCTGCTCCCCTCAGCAGTTTATTTCAATAGATCCGCCTGTTCTGCTCCCCACTCTGTCTCTGATGAATCCTCTCATTCCCGACACCTCTGGCCTACACCCCAGCTCCTATATGCATAAATAAATCTTTTAAAATAAATAAAATAAAGGAAAACAAAGGTAAAATGATTTTTAAAATTTTTATTCTAAATTGGTCTAACAGATAAGTTTATTCAAAATAAATATATGACTATAGATCATATCATTCATATTCAGTGAAATGAATGACAGCAATGTTCTGAGGAACCAAAAGGAGGAAATGAGGCAGCTTCCCATTGGTATAGTGGTTAGTATCCCTGCCTGTCAAAAGGAGGAATTGGGAATACTATATCACAAGGCTGTTACAATGCTTATGAAGTGCTACAGTGTTATGTGAAAGAGAAACTGGGTTATTTTTGACCACACATTGCAAACTCAAGAGCAATCATTATAAAATGTACTGAAGGCATGTAATTTATACACAAACTGAAAAAAAAAACAAAAAACCAATCCTATTAAATATCCAATTAAAACCACAAAAGGGGCAGAGGGAATGACTAAAATTTAGAAAACAAGGGCAATGAAAATAGCCATAGATTTAGATCTTAATACATGGTCTATATCAATAATCAGTTTAAAGATCAATGATCTAAATATACCAATTAATCAAGAGAATAAACCAACCAAGATTGGGCAAAATATTTACAAGACATGTTTGACAATGGACTACTATCCAAAATATAAAACAGAACTCTTAAAATTCATTAAGAAAATTAACAACTTGAAAAAAAATAAGCAACACTTGAACATATACCGCATAAAAAACACACAGATAGCAAATAAACATCCGAAATGATGTTCCACATCATGCCATTGGGGAATTGCAAATTAAAGCAATGAGATAACACTGTAAACTTATAACAATGACCAAAATCCAAAGCACTGACAATCAAGTACTGATGAAAATGTAGAACAACAGGAACTCTCAGTCATTACTGGTAGGAATGTAAAATGGTACCGTCACTCTAGAAGACAGTTTGAAAATTTCTTACAAAACTAAATAAACCCTTATTTCAAGATAGAGAAATATCTTTTTCATATTAATCCAATGAGTTAAAATTAGTATTCCACATGAAAGCTTGTGTTATGTTTTTTTGCATCTTTATTCTTCTTTCCAAAAATTGAAAGCAGCGAAGAGGGCCTTTAATAGGTGAATAAATAAGTAAAATTGTGCCACATCCAGGCAATGGAATATTATCAGTGCTAAAAATGAGTTGTTAAGCAATGAAAAGATACAGAGAAAACCTAAATGCATATTATAAAAGAAACCAATCTGGAAATGTTATATACATACTAAATGGCTCCAACTAAATGACATCTGGAAAAGGCAAGACTATGGGAACAATAAAAAAGTCAATGGTTGACAAGGATTAGGGTGAAGGGAGAGTTGAATTGGTGGAACACAGGAAATTTTAATTTTAAGGCCATGAAAACCTTTTGTATTATACACTAATGGTGGATATATGTAACACACAGTTGTCAAAATCCATAGAATGTACAACACAAAGAATGAACCTGATATAAAAACAATGGACTGTGGGTGATAAGGAATCAATTTAGGTTCAACAAACGTGCCATATTGATAGCAGCAGTAAGAGTGGAGCTAAGGAGTAGATATGGGAACTCTGTACCTTCTGCTTAATTATTCTGAAAACTGAAAACCGCTTAAAAGAATAAACTTCATTAATTAAAACAAAGCCAAATTGTATTCCAATAGCTTTCTGCTTCAAGCAGTAGTAGCAGACACTTTTTGACAAACCTCAAGTAAAGAATCCAGGCATTCATGTCCATAACCCAAGGCATCAGAAAGCACTGAAGATGACTGGGACAAGGCACCGCTGTCACTGGGATGTAAGTCAACTTAGCTGTGGCCTCTCCACCATGTATTCTTTATTAAGACATGGCCCAACCAAAATGATGTTGGTGTGTTCAAGCCAACTTATTTCTCCTTCCCTTTGCAAATAATTTTCTCATCATCTTCTTATTCCTATAAAGCAAATTAGAAAAGAATTTTGAAAAATTGCTGGAATAAGACAGATCATTCCATACCAATCCCTTAAAAAGGACCAATAAAATAAGGAATCTATTTCTGGAGCTCCTAAGCACATAGGATAATGATTTTGTGTAATAAATGAAAAGAATAAGATGTCCACTTATTCTCAGGGTTCTAAACATTATGATTAATTTCACTTTCTTCATGTTTATACTCACCATCCCTTTCCCACAGCTTCTCCCCACATCCCTTGTGTTCACACATGCTCATGGTTTTCCCATTAAGAGAGAAAAAGAGGGCCTCCCTGGTGGTGAAAGAGGTTAAGTTTCAGCCTATGAAGCTATCTGCAGCCATAGCAGCAGGAGTTCTATCCCCAGCCAGGGAGCTTCCCACATGGCACAGCAGACCTCTCCTGCCTCGCCCACTGCTCCCCTCAGCAGTGTACTTCAGTTTGCCTGTTCTACACCCGACTGTCTCTGGTGAATCCTCTCACCCACCCCTTCACACCTCTGTCCTGCATCCCAGCTAATAAATAAATCTTTAAAAAAAGAGAGAGAGATAAAAAGAACTCTCAGCCTTAGTGCCATCTTCTCTGAAGCCTCCATGCCATTGCAGCCAAGTGGAGGAAAAACCAAACGTGCAGGCTGAAGTGCAAAAGAAAGATAAGGCAGATCCAAGCACCCAGGGAAGCCACAGGAGCAGAAATTCGGAATGCCAGAGTCCAGGGATGCTGGTCCAAATTGTTGGACTGCATGCTTCCGTCTGGGACTTGTTTCAGTGAATTCAGAACATCTGCTACCACCTGATCTCCAGTCACCTTCATGAGACCCACACATTGCTGTACCAAAATCAGTCCCTTTTGGTCCTTTGCCTTGGTATTGTGACATTCTAGAGTAGTTCTATTTTCATTTTGGCTGATTATATCATGTCTACAATAAATCATCCTTTCTGTATCTTAGCTGAATTAAAAAAATTTTTAAACAAAAAAGAGAAACAGAGAGGAATGAAGGTATCTGACATTACACCTTATGTAACTTTTATCTTCTCGTTCTGGCTCCAGTAATAAAGAATATCATCATTATGTCCTATTCCTAGCTCTCCACATGATCTACTTCAACTTATTATAATCACATTTCTACTTTGGTTGACCCTCTTAACCTACTCTCAGAAATGCCATGAACAGTATTTATATACTATACAATGGGCTCACTGTGAACTATTTTCTTCTAAACTCTGTCCATTGCTTCCCTTCCTCACCTCCCTCAACCTCTAACTGCCTACTTTCCATTGATGCACAGATTCTCTTTAGTGTTCTTTCCTTGCTTCCTTCTAATTCTTCCATAGGCCCATGTATGATTTTTATGCTAATGAGTAGCAAAGATACTGCTTTCTAACTCATACTTCTCTCAGAAATCTGGATGCATGTTCAGGCATGTCCCACATATCATATAGTTTGTTTTGTCCACTGAATTGGACTTGTAACTGTCCTCCAACTACTGAAACAGCATCTTGTTCCCTTTACTCCTACAACTCTTAAAATTGTCTTCTTTGAATTATTTTTCCAGAATAACCATAGTAATAATCTCTTCTTTACTCTCAAAAATCTAGTCTGTCCTAAGAGTGCAGTCCAGGTGATCTCCCTGGTGGTATAGGGGTTAAGTCTCAGTGCTATCCACTGTTCACAATAGCTAAGATATGGGAACAACTCAGATACCCAAATATTGATGAGTGGATCAATAAGATGTGGTACATATACACAATGGAATACTATTCAGTTTAAAAGATAAACTCATGCAATTCGCAGCAACCTGGATGGAGCTAGCAGGGATCATGCTCAGCAAAATAAGCCAGAAAGAAAGAGAAAAATAACGAATGGTTTCACTTATAGCAGGAATATAGGGGAGCCAAATAAGAGAGATTAAGAGAGGGAGGGGGTAGGATAAGGGCTCAAATGGGGGAGAAAAGAGCACAAGGGACTATAGTGAAACTTCAGGGGTGAATCGGTGGTGGGTAACCTACAGGGAATACGCAATAATATGAAAGATATAAATAATAATAATAATAGGGCCTCCCTGGTGGCGCAGCGGTTAAGCGCTGCGCTGTGGAGCTGTCGGCAGCAGCGACGCGAGTTCGACGCCCGGCCGGGGAGAATCCCACATGGCGAGGCAGACCTCTCCTGCCTTGCCCGCTGCTCCCCTCAGCAGTGTATTTCTGATCTGCCTGTTCTGCTACCCGCTCCGTCTCTGGTGAACCCTTTCGCCGCCCCATGCCTCTGGCCTGTACCCCAGCTTGTATGTATAAATAAAAAATAAATCTTAAAAAAAAAAAAAAATAATAATAAAAAAAAAAAAGATTTCTCTTTTCTCAAAAAAAAAAAAAAGTCTCAGTGCTTTCACTGCCAGGGGCTAAGTTAGATCCCTGGCCAGGGAGCTGACCCACATACAGTGCAGCAGACCTCTCCTATCTCACCCACTGCTCCCCTCAGCAGTGTATTTCAGTAGATCCACCTGTTCTGCTCCCCACTCTGTCTCTGGTGAATCTTCTCAACCCCTGCACCTCTAGCCCACATCCCAGTTCTTGTATGCATAAATACATAAAAACAAATCTTTAAAAAAGAAAAAAAAGACAAGACGCAACAAATGTTTGTTAGGATGTGGAGAAAAGGGAAACCTCATACAGTGTTGATGGGATCGTAAACATTGGCTCTTATTTTAAAAAAAATAGTGTGGAGATGTTCTCAAAAAATTAAGAATAGAAATATCATATGACTAAGCTATTCCACTTTTGGGTATTTATCCCAAAATACAAAACAACAATTCAGGGCCTCCCTGGTGGTGCAATGGATTAAGCGCAACGCTGTGGAGCTGTCAGCAGCTGGGGTGCAAATTTGATGCCTGGCCGGGGAGATTCCCACAAGGTGCAGCAGACCTCTCCTGCCTTGTCTGCTGCTCTCCTCAGCAGTGTATTTCAGTCGATCTGCCTGTTCTGCTCCCCAATCTGTCTCTGGTGAACCCTCTCACTGCCCCACACCACTGGCCTGCACCCCAGCTTGTATGCAAAAATAAATAAACCTTAACAATTCAATGTATATAGGTATATATCCTCCCTAATGCTTACTGTAGCATTATTTATAATAGCCAAGAGCTGACAAAACCCCAAGTGTGCATTGACTGGGGAACAGATCAAAAACATATGGTATATCTATCCAATGGCATATTACTCAGCCGTTAAAAATAAAAATATGAAATTTTGTTAGTTACAACAACATGAATGAACCTAGAAAGTATTATGTTAAGTGAAATAAGTCAGACAAATACCAAATGATTTCACTCAAGTAAGGATAAAGAAACAAAACAAAGTAAAGGCTCAACAAACTACTAGATTTAAAGAACAAAATGGTGGTTACTAAGAGGGAAAGAGAAGGTGAATAAATGGGTCAATAGAGTCAATTATATGGTGGGTGGAAACTAGACTTCTGGTGGTGACCATAATAAAGTATATGTATATGCAAATGCCAAACTATAATACTGTACACCTGAAAACTATCTTTTAAGCCAATGCTCAATAAAAACTTTTAAAAACCACAGTATATTTACCCTCTGCCTTAAATTATTTAAAAAAAAACAAACAAACTAGGAATCTGTTCTTCTGTGTGCTATGTATACAAGATAGCTAAAAATTACCTCTTAACACATTCAGGGCATAACATGTTGTCTTCTAGATCTGGGGAAGAGAAAGTGCAGGCTGGTAACAGGAAGAGAGAGATCATCCTCCTTGAAGTGTTAGGCACCCACGTGTGACCTGCATGGAATTGAAGGCGAACCCAACCATTTGTGTCTGCAGAAAGAGGTCTTCCATGGACAACACACCACCTAAAACCTAGAGAGGGAAAGAAGCCAATATAAACAGTAAATAAGTAATAGCTCAAACTAAGTAAGTCATTCTTAATTTTGTTCTTTGCTGATGAATTAACTGAATGAGAAAAATAAAATGAAGACAAAAGACACTGTAACTTGGGGCCTCCCTGGTGGCTGTGGAGCTGTCAGCAGCAGCTACATGAGTTCGACCCCGGCCAGGGGGATTCCCACATGGCGAAGCAGACCTCTCCTGCCTCGCCTGCTGCTCCCCTCAGCAGTGTATTTCCGTCCATCTGCCTTTTCCGCTCCTCACTCTGTCTCTGGTGAACCCTCTCGCCGCCCCATGCCTTTGGCCTGTACCCCAGCTTGTATGCATGAATGGATAAATCTTTTTAAAAAAAAAAAAAAGGACACTGTAACTTTATATAGCTTGAGGGATAATAACAAAGGCATTTTTGGAATGCTTGCTTTGTGCCCAGGATTTCATTAGGTTGTTAACATGTACTAATACACTTGTTCTTAAAAAAAATTGCGATATTAAAAAAAAAAAAGAAGAACATTATCATAATTTTGGGGGTCCTCCCTGGTGGCACAAAGGTTTAAGTCTCAGCACTATCAAGCTATTGCAGTTACTGCAGTGCAAGTTCGATCACCGGCCAGGGAGCTTCCCACATGGCACAGCAGACCTCTCCTGCCTCGCCCACGGCTCGCCTCAGCCATGTATTTCATTCAATCTGCCTGTTCTGCTCCCCACTCTGTCTCTGGTGAATCCTCTCACCCTCCCCTCCCCCCACCCCACGTCTGATCTACACCCAAGCTCTTGTATGAATAAATAATTTTTTTAAAAATACGGGGCCTCCCTGGTGGTACAGCAGTTAAGCACTGCGCTGTGGAGCTGTCAGCAGTGGCAACGCGAGTTCGATGCCCGGCCGGAGAGATTCCCAAATGGTGCTGCAGACCTCTCCTGCCTTGCCCGCTGCTCCCCTCAGCAGTGTATTTCCCTTGATCTGCCTGTTCTGCTCCTCACTCTGTCTCTGGTGAACCCTCTCGCCGCCCCATGCCTCTGGCCTGTACCCCAGCCTGTATACAAAAATAAATAAATCTTTTCAAAGAATAAATAAATAAAAATAAATAAATAAAAGCGGTTATCATCAAAAGATAAAGCCCTGTATCAACCTACTATCCAATCTACAGATATTTTAACTCACTCCCTTTTATTACCTTTCAATTGGAACTAATAAAAGGCAACCTTCTTTCTTCGGAATGGTTGACCTTACCAGAGGCTTGAGGCAGAAAAGTCTCAGCATAAGTAGGAATACGACGTGAATTCTCAGTTTTAGATTGAGTGGTTCTTGCAGCAATTCTTGACCATGATGCCAACATGGCTTCCTGGGCTGGAGTGATCACTTCAACTATATTTGTCTCTGGTTCTCTCTCACTCATGCTATGACTTTCCTGAATATTTCCTTTCTTGGTCTTCGCTTTGTTTTTCCTTGGAGATAGCCGCAATCTGGCCTCTCGTGGTGTTTCAGGAATATACTGCAAATCACAGTGAATATTTTTTGAATATTTTTGTCAATTTGATCACTCTTTATACACTTAACCACCTGTGTCAGTGTGGAAAGGGCATAGAAATGTCAGTTCCCTTAGGACAGTGGTTTTTAACTGGGAGAAATATTTGATTGCTGAAACTGGAGCAGGACATAGGGGAAGCATTGCTACTGACATCTGGAAGGTAAGATATTTAACATCCAAGATATAGCAGGTGACCCCCCAAGCAAAAACAAATTATTTACACCCAAATGTCAACAGTCTCATTTGACAAACTTCCATAGACTTACAGCATCAATAGAGGACTTGAGAGGTATGGGGAGGGAAAATTCAGTCAGAACTCTCTTTATACCATCACATTCCTCACTCACCTCCTTACTTTCACAGTAAATATGTTGTTGAAGCCTCTGATAAACTTTTATTTTCTAAGGAAATTAAGAGTAGAAATGAAAATTAGTAGTCGACAAAGCTTCCTATACTTGCTCCAAGCAGAGATTCCCACCAATGTGCTCACCTGGCCACTAGTACTCAAATGACACTGTTGGCACCAGCTCCGCAGAGTGTCCCGATGCACTTTATGAATCGGAGGCAAAATGGCCGGCATGGCAGGAACTACAAAAGCTTTGCATTGTTCATTCATTTGAGGAAGATGAACAGAGAAAAGAATGGAATTCAAGTTATAGGTAATGCAATATTTGTAAGATTTTTTATAATTGCACAAAGTTCCCACTTATTTTCTCACAACCTATGCACATACACATATCAAATATTTTCTCTCACATTACACATAAACAATAGATTCAGGAATTAAAGGAATTTTCCAAATTCACATTTCCATTTAAATGACAGACCTGGTCAAAATGTAAAAGACATAAATAACAATAAAAAAAAATAAAGAATTACATATAAAGCTAAAAAAAAAAAAGAAATGAATGATGATGTAAAAAAATATATATATAAATAAATATTAAAAAACAAAACAAAAAAATAAATGACAGACCTGGGACTCAAACCCACCTTTTGAAATTCTAAATTTTTTTTTACACTTTTTTTTTTTTATTATTTATACATACAAGCTGGGATACAGGCCAGAGGTGTGGGGCGGCGAGAGGGTTCACCAGAGACAGAGCAGGTAGCAGAACAGGCAGATCAGAAATACACTGCTGAGGGGAGCAGCGGGCAAGGCAGGAGAGGTCTGCCACGCTATGTGGGACTTTCCCCAGCCGGGCATCGAACTTGTGTCGCCGCTGCCGACAGCTCCACAGTGCAGTGCCCAACCGCTGCGCCACGAGGGAGGCCCTGAAATTCTAGATTTTTTAAATTGGAATTCTTTTTCCATCACATATTCAACATACTGTTATATTTTTGTGGCCATCAACAACCACTTGGGTAAAATATTATGTTGAATTGAACCTCTAAACCTCTAGATTTTGGATCACAAAATATAGCTATTTCTACAGAAATCACCACAACCAACATGCCAGCCCATCCCATTTTTCTCTTCAGCTCCCCACGTCTCTCTGCTTAGCTCTAACCTGTCAATATCTGGTTTATTGGCAAGTCCTCATTACTGGTCCCACAAATAAATTCATTCCTGAAAACACTTATTTGATTGCTTTATATGAAGAACTGACAACAGATTCAAAGGGTCGTGGTATAATTGTGTATAAGGGTCATGGTCAATAATTAACCAAAAAAATGCTAGATGTTTTTCAAAATTAGTCTTGCAAATACTGTATGTGGAATCTAAAAATTCATAGAAACAGTAGTCTGATGGCTGATGGGATTGGGGTGTGGGGGGGGGATATGAAAAGGACTGGTCAAAGGTCACATATTTTCTGTTAGAAGAGGAATTAAGAGGCCTCCTGCAGGTTAAGTGCAGTGCTGTGGAGCTGTAGGCAGCTGCTGTGAAAGTTCAATGCCTGGCCAGAGAGCTTCCCACATGGCTGGCTTCCCATATGGCGCAGCAGACCTCTCCTGCCTTGCCCGCTGCTCCCCTCAGCAATGTATTTCGGTTGATCTGCCTGTTCTGCTTCCCACTCTGTCTCTGGTGAATCCTCTCACACCCCACACACACACCTCTGGCCTACACCCCAGCTTGTATGCAAAAAGAAACAAATCTTTAAAAAAAAAAAAAAGAAGAGGAATTAAGTTCTGGGAATCTAAAGTATAGCAAGCTGCCTGTAAATAATACTATTATTTATAAATTATATCTTAAAAGTCACTAAGGCACTAAGGAAGTAAATCTCAAATGCTCTCACCAGGGTGGGGGTGGGATAACCACATGAGGTGATGGATGTGTTAACCTTATTGTAAGCAACATTTTGCAATATCTAAGTGTAGAAAATCATTACAATGTACCCCTTGAAAATTAAAGTTATATGACAACTATCCATCAATAAACCTGGGGAAAAGTATTTAGTCTTCACAAGACACATGTAAAGTATGCGCTAACCAATTTTATAGAAAGGGAGACTGAGCTTGATAGATTGGAAATTTCAACTTCTATTAACTCAACTGCACAGGCCTATTTTGTATCTTCAAAGCAATGTATGCTCAATGCTTAGCAATTGAGAAGTATAGGAATGAGGAATCTCTTATCTTATACCTGGTATGAGCTAGGTGTTGCACAGTCAGAAAATAGAGAGAAAATGTGCTTTCCTGGGCTTCCCTAGAGTTGGCTGAGTGGCAAAATAAATGAACAATCCCTATCCTCATACCTTTATTTTTCCTAGGCTTGACGTCTGTGGTTGAAGAAACACTTGGCTCCACTTGATGGTCTATAGTAATTTCCTTAACAGGCTCCAGTGTGAGAATCACACTCTCCTCATCTAATTCTTCCTCCAAAAAATTCTGGAAAGGGAAGTGTCAATCACTGATTTCTTATTCATCACCAAACAAGCAAATAGCTCAGTTTCAAGGAGTAACCAGTGAATAAAAAACCAAGACGCCAATAGGTGGATGGAGAGAAAACTTACTGAGATTCTGTTAATTTGATATTATTAGACCCTTTATTATGTAAGAGAAACAATGAGGGGATGGGCAAAAGCAGATCTACAAGTGGGTGATTCAAAAAATAGAAGTGCAGGGCTTGGATTTAGGGAGCCATTCCCTCACGGCCCTCCTCCACCAGCTCAAAGCCAAATGCTTTCATTTTATCTCCCAAGTCTGTATGGAATGTGTGCTGCCTTCCTCTGTTCTATCAGTTACCCAGCTCAAGCTCTCATGAACTAACTCAATGGCTGATACAGTATTCTTCTGTTATCTCAAAAAACTATTTTGACTATTTTTTCAGGCAGATTTTTCTTTTGCTCCTTTAAACTCCAATAGTTCATCATTGTTATTCAAATTAAAGACAAAACTCTAGGTAACCTTTATCGTGCTGAACAGCCTGAGCCCTGCCTGCCTCTCCAGCTCAAGATTCCTGGGCTATCTAAGAACCAGCCGTCCTGGTCTGCTATCAGCCCCAAGACCTGAAAGTAGTAAAAGGATGCATTCCTCTCCGTTGCAATCACAGTAAATAACACAGTGCCCAGCATGGAGTTAATGTTCAATACTTTTTTTAATGATCTAATGACTGAAAGGTTAGGTGGATCCGTAGGAAGACTTTAATGCTTCCTAGCACGCTGTACGAGGTAACTTCAGTAGTTCCCATTTAATCCTCTTAGCATTGGTAGTAATTTATCAGTTTTCATATTTTACAAAATAATAAACTAAGTTTCAGGAATTAAAAGATCAATGGCAATGTAGCCATAGAGTAAAGTGTGCTTAAGTAAGTTTCTCATCTTAGCATTTCCTCTCAAACCTAAGGGCAAATAAAACCATAGCTGCCTCATAGAAATACTCTTTCCAGAAAAGTGGATTAGATGTAGCCAAGCCCTCCCTCCCCCCTCCGCCGCCCATTTAAATTCTTTCAGTGACTTCCCTTTGCTCACAAAATCTTTTACCTTGTATATAGAGATTTTGCATTTGTATACCACCTTTTTCAAAATACTGCCACACGCATTCACTGGTCAGCTTCAAACAGAAAAGCATTTCCTTCAGTGGGAGGGAATTTCATTCTACTGTAGACATAAAGCAGGGCTTAAAAGAGCTGTATAACCTGCCCATAATCATATACATAATATGGAGCAATATGGTTCTCTAGCCTGGTACAGCAGCTCCTGTAAATACTTACGTGAATTTCTCAATTCAGTTTTTTCTCCAGTCCAGAAATGACCAAACCTAATCTGGAACCCATTTGGTACCAAACCTTTGGGAAAAGGTTATTTCTTACTTCTGGAGGAAAGAAATAAATTGATCATTTCTTTCAAACCTTAGCCACAGACCCTTTTCCACTTTTTTTAAACCTGAATATCTGTTTTTATGTGGCATGTTTTTCTGAAAAAAACAAAAACAAAAACAAAAAACAAAAAAAACCTGCTTTGAACTAGGAACTGAAATCTTTCCTTCTCCTTTATATTCTAACCCAAATATACACAGAACCACAATCACCTGGAGGAAAATAGTAAAGCACCCGTAAAGAGAAGGTGATTCCCAAGATAAAATCAAGAAATTAAGATTCATGGCAAAAGGGAAACAAAGAAGACATTGAAAAGTGAATCTGAGGAAATTAATTCTACTCAAATAAACTTACCGTCTCCATGCTTTTGTAATTTGAACATGCCATTTCCAGGAACACTCAAGAGAAAGGCAAAGCCTAAGACCTTAAGGATATCTGCTGTTTACTCTTTTTAACCTGAGAGATCTAGCTTGATTTCTCCTTTTATAAGCAAATGCCTCCTTCTACTTCCTGTTTCCCAGAGGACGGGTTTTCCTCCCTCCTCTCTTCCCCTCCCTTATTATCTGTCACGGTGATAATTTTCTGTTTTATCCTCTGTCTAGTCTATTAGATTGTTGGGGGAGAATTTAATTATTGAATTATCACTTCTAATAGTTTGGTTTTGTTTTTATTTTTCTATGTAATTTATTGTGAGATGATCAATGTCAATAAAATAGTAATTTTCATTATTTGCTTTATGTCTTCCTTACCAATTCTTCATTTTTCCTTCAAAATGTTGCATGAACCCTCTACACAATGAAGCATTTTAAAAAACCACAACTAAGGACTGGAGATTAATTGGCAGCTACTTCTTTGCATGCAATTATTTTCTTAGCTTTTTTTCACACACATCCTCTTTGACAAGTTTAAAAAAAAAAAAAACGCATAAGCTCCATAGTTTAAAAACTCAAAGACTGTCACACTTCCTAGTGCCTGATGACAGGCTGCAGGCACCATTGCCCAGTCAGCAAAGCCCAGGGTGCCTTATGCACCTTTTACCCTCTGGCAACTCTGAAGAGCCTAATCCATTTTTTTTTTTCCTTAAAAAAGGTCATATTCTTCGTATCTTTAAGGTAAAACTTGGGATAAAACGGGAAGGGACAAGTTACTATTGAATAAACAATATTATTAAATAGCTCTTGAACAATATTAATGTTAAATGTTATTATGGATAGAATAAAAAAAGATCAAAGGTATTTTATGTTTTATGCCAGGGTTGTGTCTCTTACTGGGAAAATTAGATTTAAATACCTTTCTCCTGGATCTCGTTCTAAACACAAATATTAAGCCTGTGATAGAAAGGAAGGAATGACTACTTAGAATAGGAGCAGCAAGAACCAAGACATTAAGGTAACTGAAGGACTAATGAACACAGAAGGAACTGTATGCATTGGGAAATTGCAGGCGCCCAATGGGGGTAGGTTGTGACCAGTGATGATATTAGTGAAGTCATAGATATTTTCCTAGCCCACGCCAAGGAACCCAGATGTTCTGAAGGAAGATGTCACCAAAAAAAACCAACAAACCCAATATAGTAGCCCTGCCATCCAGTGCTCACAGTGGACTTTCTCTGCCCTCAGAAAATGAATTGGGTCCATCAGCTTCAAGACTCAAGGATGCGGGCCTCCCCAGTGGCACAGCGGTTAAGCGCTGCGCTGTGGAGCTGTCGGCAGTGGCGACGCGAGTTCGACGCCCGGCCAGGGAGAATCCCACATGGTGCGGCAGACCTCTCCTGCCTCGCCCGCTGCTCCCCTCAGCAGTGTATTTCTGATCTGCCTGTTCTGCTACCCGCTCTGTCTCTGGTGAACCCTCTCGCCGCCCCACACCTCTGGCCTGTACCCCAGCTTGCATGTATAAATTAAAAAAAAAAAATACTCAAGGATGCTAGGGCAGTTTAATTGGTAATATAATATATTCAAACTGTGCTCTGCAAAAGCTCAGCTTCAGTTTACTGAAGAACTGGTCAGACAATAAGTTGAGATTCTACCTCAGATCCCAGGTGCTAGGAATCTTACTCCACAAGTCCTTCAGCATCTGAGTCTGGAAGGATGGGCTAAAGTCAAATTTGACCAAATGACTCAGAGTTAGGCAGATAGTATTGAGCTCCTAGCCCCTCCCTTCCAGGAGGAGATTCTGCTCTGGGAAATTCAGTTCAAGAATGTATTCAGCCTGGGGAGATTCAGCCAAAAAAGCACTCCATCTTCCTGGGTGTGGTATCTGCTGATGAGCTTTCTCTGATCTCCTGAGCCCTCTTTGGAAATTTCTTCCAGGAGGGTGCCTGACCTCACACAAAAAAATCCATCCCTGCAAATCCACTTTTATCAGCCTTTTTATTCCCTTCTTTACCCTCTGCCCAGGCAGATGGGCATCCTGACTTTTGCTCAATGCTATATGTTGGTTCCCCTGAGCCTCTAAAAATCATCCTAAAAGTGAAATTGTGGCATCTCCTGGTATCCTTGCTACGTTAAATCCTGTGCAAGGAGAAAATGTCCAAGACAATGACGTCTTGCTTTTCCAGTGTGGTATTCCTGCCCTTTTGATCCATTGCTCTCAAAATCTAATAGAAGGATCACTCCCCTAACTCCTGTCAGTACATGCTGGATAATGCCTGCAATTCCTTTGGCTCTTTGGTGTATATTCAATTTCCTCACTTGCCAAGTATCAATTCCCCAGCTGGTTTTTGCTGCAACTTAGGTTATTGTCCTAACAGCTGGAGAGAAATTTGAGGGCATTTTTGAGGGGTCACCTTTTACCTTGGGAGGCAGGGCTTGTGCAGCAGCTTCCTACATAGACTCAGTGTTGGTTCTTGGTAAGAAACTACCACTATCTCTGTAAGTTCTGAATATTCATAGGGACCTACACAGTTGACACTCACAGGGCTATCTATTGTCATGTCCCCACTAGATGTTTCAGGGTCCTGGACTTCCCAGGCCAGGATGCTGCTTAGCATAGCAGACATCTTTGCTAAAAATGATCTCTGTAGTGGACCTCCCTGGTGGCACAATGGGTTAAGTGCAGTACTATGAAGCTATCAGCAGCCACTGCAGCACAAGTTCAATACCCGGCCAGGGAGCTTCCCATATGGTGCAGCAGACCTCTCCTGTCTTGCCCACTGCTCCCCTCAGCAGTGTACTTCAGTCGATCCACCTGTTCTGCTTCCCACTCTGCCTCTGGTGAATCCTCTCACCACCCCACAACTCTGTCCTGCACCCCAGTTCTTGTATGCATAAATAAATAAATCTTTAAAAAAAATTATCTCTGTAGCTCTGCAACTTTAGCATGTATTGCTTCTCTTTGCTGTTTCATTCTTCTTACATCCCTTTGTTATGTCCTCTTCTAACATCAGGAGATACAGGCCCCTTTTACTTAGTCTATCAATTCTTGTTAATGGCCCTTAGTTCCTCACTATCCCATTTGATGTATATTAATACAGCCTTACCAAGTACCAGCCAACTCCACTATCATTGCAGACCTTTCTACACCTATGTTTTCTAAATGGCTGGAAGTATTGCCTTTATAAGGGGATTTCCCTTTACTGTGACATTTTTCCAGGTCACGGCCAGAGAAATCTTCAGCAACTGATCACCGTTGTGTGGCAGAGACTATCCATCCCTCACACAGCACTCAGAATGGTATCCTTTTGTGTTCATCAGCACATTAGTGAACCAATTCCAGAATCTTCTTGTCCTTGATGTTGTTGAGGATTTTTTATTTCCTTATTTTTTTAAAGATTTATTTATTTTTGCATACAAGAACTGGGATGTAGGCCAGAGGTGTGGGGTGGTGAGAGGATTCACCAGAGACAGAGTAGGGTGCAGAGCAGGCGGACTGACTGAAGTACACTGCAGAGGCGAGCAGGAGGTGAGACAGGAGACGTCTGCTGCGCCATGTGGGAATCTCCCTGGTTTGGGTTTCGAACTCATGCTGCAGTGATTGTGGATAGTTTCATAGTGCTGAGACTTAACCCACTGTGACACCAGGGAGGCCCGGTCTCATAATTCTTACTTCCTTTATCTTTACAGGTCATTAACACATGCCCAACATACATGTCTGCCATCTTTTTTGCTTTTGAGGTCCCCACTCATAGGTCAGATCATAACATCACTTAGCTGTGTTATATTAACCATCAAGGTCAAAGAAGGCTTACAGCAACACAAAAATGCTCAGTTGACTATTCACTTCTTTTCACTTCTAACCCAGCTGCATTCTTGTATTTTTCAGAACTCTTAATACATTTCTGCTTTCTATTTGTAGGTATTTACTAATAAAAGAACATGCTTTAAATGCATTATGCTTGCAAGAAAAAATGTATCCTCAACACATTAAAATAATAACAATTATAATTTCTTAGCATTATTCTATTCTATTGTGCTTTCAATAGTGCTACTCTTCTTATTACTCATTCACCTAGGGAATTTACCGAAATGTTGTAGAATTTTGGTTACAAAAGGTGATGTTCTGATTCTAAATTTACATGAACTCCTCAAACTTACTAGAAAAAAATCCAATTAAAAATACTACAACAGTCATCCTACCAAGAAGATATATGGAGGGCAAATTAAAACCACAGTAAGATACTATTATACATCTATTAGAATGGTTAAAATTAAAAATACCAATGATAAAGGGCCTCCCTAGTGGCGCAGCGGTTAAGCGCTTCACTGTGGAGCTGTCGGCAGCGGCGACGCGAGTTCGATGCCTGGCCAGGGAGAATCCCGCATGGCGTGGCAGACCTCTCCTGCCTTGCCCGCTGCTCCCCTCAGCAGTGTATTTCTGATCTGCCTGTTCTGCTACCCACTCTGTCTCTGGTGAACCCTCTCGCCGCCCCAGGCCTCTGGCCTGTACCCCAGCTTGTATGTATAAATAAAAAAAAAATAAATCTTAAAAAAAAAATACCAATGATAACAAGTGCTGATTAGGATTTAAAACAACTGTATGATACATTTTTTGGTGAAAATACAATATGACACAGACATTTTAGAAAACTGGTGGTATCTAAATACCACCTTACACCAGTGAGAATGGCACACATTAAAAAAACAGGCAACAACAAATGTTGGAGAGAATGTGGAAAAAAAGGTATTCTCCTACACCGCTGTTGGAAATGCAAACTGGTCCAATCACTATGGAAAGCTGTATGGTAGTTCCTCAAACTGCTAAAAATGGAGCTTCCATACCACCCACCAATATCACTTCTGAGAACGTACCCAAAGGATACAAAAACATTAATCCAAAAGGATACATGCACCCTTACGTTTATTGCAGCACTGTTTACAATAGCTAAGATATGGGAACAACCCATAGATGACTGGATCAAGAAAATGTGGGACATATACACAATGGAATACTATTCAGCAATCAAAAAAGGTAAACTCATGCAATTCATAGCAACATGGGTGGAGCTTACAAAGGGATCATGCTCAGTGAAATAAGCCAGAAGGAAAAAGAAAAATACAGAATGGTTTCACTTATAGGAAGAAGATAGAGGAACCAAATAAGAGATCAGGAAGAGAAAATAACAGCAACAACAACAAAACCAAAATCAAAACTAGCAGGCAATCATAAATGAGAGACATTCAGGGAAGGAGGGGGAGGATAAGGGTTCAAAACGGGAGAGAAAAGACCACAAGGGACTATGATGGTTCACGGGTGAATTGGTGGTGGGTAACTTACGAGGAATACACAATAATGTAAAAGATGCAAATAAAAAATATATAAATAAAAAAAGGCCAAAAAAGAAAACTGGTGCTTTCTTGGGTGCTAAATATATGCTTAATGCCTCAAAATATCTATCTTCCTCCTTGGATATTGACCACAAATAAGTGCATTTGAATGTTTATACAAAAACATAATATATATGAAGATTTTTAACAGTCTTATTTGTACTTTCCAAAACCTAGAAATGAACAAATATTCTTAAACTGGTGAATAGATGTATATATTGTGCTACACATTCACATGATGGCACACTACTCTTCATCTATAAGTAGGAGCAAACTACCAACTGTACAGGCAAAAACGCATTATGAATCATATTGCAAATGAATCCATCTCAAATGCATTATATTCAAAGAACCAAGAATTATTCCATTTATGAGACATGCTGGAAAAGACAAAACTACACAAACATAAAACAGATCACTATTTCCCAGTTGAAGTAATGAGTAATAACTGGCTAAACAGAGGCGAGATTCATATATTGTCAACATTCATAGGACTATAGATTAAAATGGGTGTATTTCACTGTATGTAAATTATACTTTAATAAACCTGATTAAATTGGAAAGAGTAAGTTCCCAAAAGTCACATAGCTCATGAAATAGTAAATAACTGGTAATTACAGATAATCACCTTGGTACATAAAACAAAACTAAACCAGATAAAACATAACAGGAATGACAGCAATTAATCTTGGTTGAATACCTATCCCTTGCCCAACACTGTAATTGTTTTACATATTTATATTTTTTAATACAGCCGTTATGCAAGGGTGGGTTGTTATCTTCATTCTAAAAAATCAAGTAAACAGAACTTTAAGGATGAAAATTTGAATGTTTATCTATACACTCCTAATGCTTAAGATTTTTGTGATTCTGACATCAAGAAATAAATGATGACTTCCTATCCAATAAGGATAAAAAAGTTTTAAGAGTCAGAATATATGAAAGAAGTTTATCAAAAAAGTAAGATTTAAGCAGGGCTCTGAAGGAAGTGCAGAATATGAAAAGTTCTGGCCTTTGTTTTGTAGTGTTAAAGCTGCACTAGTTCTGGAATACTGAGGGAAATTGCAGTCACTGTGAACCTCCTTTATAACCCTCCTCAGTTATAAATCCTCCTGACAAATTGGGGCTCCCTTTTTGTCATCTGTCATGAGAATGCACCACAGAAAAGTTCTCCTGTGTCTCTTCTAGTCAATCCCCACCAGTCCCACTCTTTGGAAGAGTTGGATAAAGAGAAATGTCATGTTATTTACTTTGGGTACATGGATTATCACTGGTAACTTGCTTTCTTTTCAACTGGCTTTTACTGTAAGAGATGGTAGAGGAAAAGGAAAAAAAAATGTACAATGGAAATGGTAATTTGTTGATTTTAGAATCACTTTCTTTTCTGAATGATCCTACACCCCCTTAACCAATACACTGCCAAGTTTTGTCAAGCTGGTCTCCATCTTTACCATCCATCAGTCTTTGCTGCCAAAATGTCTGGGCAGAAATAAGTTCCTAACTGGTCTCCTCTAGCATTCATCCTCTACCTTCAGGTTTTCTCCACCCTAGAGGCCAATCATCTTTTCAAAATGCAAATCTAACATTTCAGCCTAGGCCCTTGAACTGCTAAAAGCCTTGTCTGCTTTTCTAAGATAAAGATAAGACTTTTTCTAGGCCTCCATTCCACTCTAGTATCCAGCAATATTATCTTTGTGCCCTGGTTTTGAACTCCCAATTTATACACCTTTCATGTCTTTATTACACACATCAGGATACTTACAGTTCCTTTCCATTGGCAGCAAACTCCTTCTCCTTTGTCAATTTAATTCTTACTCTCCCTTCAATTTGCTGTCAGCTCAAAATTCTCTCAGGGAAATCTTTCTGTAGGTAATGCTTTCAGATGACAAAAATAACACATTTTGGATGATTTACTTCTTCCAGGTCATTCCAATCCAGGTATTTTGTGGCCAGGAACAAAATGTAAAGTTCAAACTGATCTACATGAGAAGACTCACTTCCTTTTTGTGGCCAGATCTTGCTTCTACTCTTCAAGTTCTTTCTCTTTAGCCTTCCCTTCAAAAAGTGTTAAGATTTCAGAGGTTTTTTTAATCCTTCATGTTTTGAAAATTAAAATATTAAGTAATTATGCTGATTTTTATCACTGCCGCTGGACATTACAGTCTAAAACAGGAAGGTGGAAACTTTTGTGCTGATAGCGCTTAGATAGTGTGGTGAAATTTCCTACTGGAAATCCACCACTTTGTAAGAAACTGTGAAGTATGAACCCCAAAAAATGACACAGGACAAGGAAGGCTAGGATTCTCTGTATGCCCAGGGGAAGTGTGTTATGACAGGAAACAAAGTGGCTATGGTGCTCAGACTAACCAATATTCTGGAGAAAAGCTACAACTACAAAGAAGATTGTGTCAGGGCTTGATGGGGACCTTGAGCTCAAATGCAGCTCAAAGTGGCAAGCATTTTGAGGGAGATCAGAGAAGGGGCCAAGTGCTCCAAGTTCTCAGTTTTGCTTATTATACAGACAATAAAATCGTGAGGTCATACAATTCACTTCAACAGTAAATAGGAGAGTGGAGCATTGGAGAAAACAATTTCTGCTAAGCAGTTTAAAGGAATTTATTAGAGGGGCCTCCCTGGTGGCCAAGGGTTTAAGTCTCAGTGCTACTACCTAAAAAGGCCCTCCAGTGGTCTGAGTTCCATCCCAGGCCAGGGAGCTAACCCACATGGTTCAGCAGACCTCTTGTCTTGCCTGCTGCTCCCTCGGCAGTTTATTTCAGTAAATATGCTTGTTCTGCTCCCTCATTTCTGGTGAATCCTCTCACCCCTTTTCCCCCAACCCTGTACTTCTGGCCTACACTCCAGTTCTTCGCAAAAATCAAATCAATAAAATAAAATTTATTAGACAGTCTATAAAAGTATATTAGAGAAAAGTAGGAAATATGTGGAGGGAATAGAAACAAAATTCTGGGTGTCATACACAAGAGGACTTTTCTTTCTAAGGGGTGACTCGTGAAATTATTTTTCAGAGACTATGGAGTAAAATAGGTATGTAGTAATACATTAGACAGAGTAGATGTAGACTTTTTAATATTGATCCCTCAGTAACTGGCAATCCATTCCCTTTATAATTCACTCCAAATCTTTTCATTCATCATTCATTGACCAACCATTGAGCACCAATTATGTTAGGCTCTGTTCTAGATTTTGATTCCTGCGCATAAAACTGACAGACATCTGCTTGTGTTATGAGAGGAAGGACAAACAATAAATAACAACTGATATGTTAGAGAAGATAAGTGTTATGGAGAGAAAGGAATCCAGAGCATGGTGAGGGGAATGCACGGTATTGGCCATGGTTGAGAAACAGATTTTAAACAGGGGGTTCCCAGTATTCCTTTCTGACAGTGACATTTGAAGATGTAAAAACACAAATGTTTTCATATTGACATCTGGCGAAGGAGCACTGCAGCCAGAAACAAAGTCCTAAGGTGGGAGAGTGTTAAGTTTATCAGCAAAAGACCCCCTTAAAACGAGGGGACCCAAATGGGAGGCCTGGAAATATTCAAAAAGACTGGTTTTTTTTACAGCATCCATGGGAGGATTTTGAGCCAAGAAATGGCATGAACTAATCAAAGAGATTTTTCAAAATATGTGCAATTATTTTATTTTAAAATGTATTTCTAAAAATTTTCAAACATAAAAGTTAACACCACCTCTCTATTATTATTACCCAATTAATGGCTAATGCAATACAATGCACATGTATATACACATATTTATAACACTTGATCATAATAAATATTGGAGATTACACAGACACAAAATTTATGTAAACATGAAACCCTGCACAATTACAAGTTATCACAAGACATTAGATATTGCTATAGTGTCACCTAATATCAACTCCAAATTAAAAATTCTTCAATTATTCCAAGAACACCCTTTTAACTACAGCAATTATATCATTCAACTTAGGACACTTTAAAATATATACCTTTCATGTTCAAAACATCTTAAGTGAAAACTCTGCACTTACATATGGATATGCTTTTGTAACTACCACACAAAACAGTAAGCTCAGTTATGACATAGCTCAATTATACTGCTGCAGCAGGTGAAATCATGAATGATTGCTTGCGAGATTGCTGCTAAATCTCCTTAGTGAGAATATGATGTATTGTATCCCATATATTTCCGTTTGTACCATTCCTGGTCATAAATGTGAATAGTTAAGGTGTATATAACCAAATTTTTGCCTTTAAGTTCCATCTTGCCAAATGCAGAAACTCACATAATGCATTTCGGGGTAAATTAATTCCAACTACATGTTATAAAACATTCCCCATCTCCTTCCTCTGCACCTCTGTTCCTTAGGGATGGGATACTTGGACAAGTAGCTACTTCCACTTTTGCTTTGTCAGGGCACTTACATGCTCAAGTTTGCCTCAGCTAGCAATGCCGTGGCTAGCTGGCAGTTCGACTCTAGAGCAGTCACTTTAGCAGTACTTCTTGGGGTCTTCCACATCCTTTCAAAGCTAAGGGAATTTTAGAGTGGTCCTATGTTTCTCCTATCACCATTCTTAGTGTACTTCATGCCTTGCACACACATCACACCACAGGTGCTTGTGGGCACAGACCTGCCTTCACGGCTGCTTAATTTCTAGATGAAACATCATCACACCAGTGTCCTGTTGCCATGGCACAGGAGTAGTCAGCTCTTGCTCTTCCTTATAATAGGGTTCTAGGAGCTGTTAAGGGACAGTCAACAGGGAGAGTGAAATGTTATAGGAATTTGGGGGGGAAACTTGGGGATTGTGATAGTAGAGATTTCATCTTGCCAAGGGCAAAAAGGAGGGCTAAGTTTTAACAGGAGAGTACAAATTATCTCAGTGTCTTTTAAATAAAATGAATCATGCAAGAGAAAGTCATATTTTTTGGTTTAATCCTAAGAACATAATAATAATGGTCTCCTAAAATAATAGATAATGAATATTTTAAATACATTTTTAAATGCAATATATTATGCATTTATGATTTGAAAGTAACTCTAGACACCTTTTTAAAGCATAGATTTATATATACATAACAGTTACAAATGGAAATACAGGCAAAATGCCTTTTTTTTTAATCCCAGAGACATTCCAAACATTCCATAAGAAAACTTTGAAAAAGTTTGTTTTATATACATAAGAATATGTTTTGTTTCACTTTCACTTTGGTTTAAAATACTTATCATTTAATTCAGAATATAGGAAGCATGAAGAGGCCCGGAGTTTGGCTGTCAGTTGATTGTAGTTATTTATCATCAAAATTAACCATAGCTAGTGACTTTTTCCTGGTAATATCAATCTCATTGGAGGCTTTTCATCAATACCCTATTCCTATAAAGCAAAAGAAATATATATTTTTTAAATACAGAAACCAAAAAGAGATAAAATTGCATCCTTGACAAAAACCCAGAAACCCACTACTGAACCAATAAAACATGAGGCTCGAGGGCTCCCTGGTGACGGAAGGGGTTAAGTCTCAGCATTATGAAGCTATCAGCAGCCATACAGCAGGAGTTTGATCCCTGGCCAGGGAGTTGACCCACAAGGTTCAGTAGACCTCTCCTGCCTCACCAGCTGCTCCCCTCAGCAGTGTATTTCAGTAGATCTGCCTGTTTTGCTCCCCACTCTGCCCCTACGGAATCCTCTCACCGCCCCCTCCCCCCCAGCCCACTACACCTCTGGCCTACACCCCAGCTCCTGTATGCATAAATAAATGAATCTTAAAACAACAACACATTAGGCTCATAGGTGGGATAAGTGACCATGTCATCAAGTTATCATATCTCTGTAATATGTTCATGTTCTTGTCCTGTGCCAGAAGGGACCCCCAGAGCGTATCTTTCGCTGCTACCCAACAGCCCACCTTTTTTTGAAAGGCTATCCAAAGTGACCTTAGCTTTATTTAACTTGCTTGGAGTAAACAAAATGCGCAGCAAGTGGCCTCCCTGGTGGCACAGGGGTTAAAGTTGTTCAGGGATATCAAGCTATTGACAGCCACTGTGGCCATGAATTAGATCCCTGGCTCCCCTCAGCAGTGTATTTCCTTTCTTTTCTTTCTTTCTTTCTTTTTTTTTTTTTTTTTAAAAAAGATTTATTTATTTACGCATACAAGCTGGAGTGCAGGCCAGGGGTGTGGAGGAGTGACAGTAGATGCCCCTGTTCTGCTCCCCACTCTGTCACTGGTGAATCCTTTCACCCTCCCCCACACCCCCAGCACTTCTGGCCTACACCCCAGTTCTTGTACGTATAAATAAAAATAATAATAATAATAAATCTTTAAAAAGAAAAAAAATAAATGCAGCAGCAAACATAATAGCCAAAGGGTTAGATAGCTGCAAACTCTTTTCTGCCTGTGGGAATCAGTCATGGAGTGAGGCCTAAGGGCTGCCACTCCTGACTGGCAGGAAGGGAAGCCTAGCCGCACCTCTGCCCCCCTTCAGGTATCTATCCTTTGCTAGCTGTCCAGGACCTCTGATACTCAGTAATCATGGCACAAAACGGGGGCCACCCCCCAGCAGGTCAACAGAGGGCTTGAATGAAGCCCAGGAACTTCCTGGGGTAAGGAGAATTTCTCTGTCCTGCTATTCAGAGACATTATTTTTTTAAAAAAATTATTTATGCATACAAGAACTGGGGTGTAGGTCAGAGGTGTGGTCAGAGGTGAGAGGATTCACCAGAGACAGAATGGGAAGAAGAACAGGCAGATCTACGAAGTACACTGCTGAGGGGTGCAGAGGGCGAGACAGGAGAGGTCTGCTGAGCCATGTGGGAAGCTCCCTAGCTGGGGATCGAACTCGTGCTAGAGTGCCTGCAGATAGCTTCATAGTGCTGAGACTTAACCAGTTGCGCCACCAGGGAGGCCCCAGAGACATTATTGTCTTTGCATCCTCCCCTCCCAATTTAAGCCCAGAAGCATACTTGGGCTGGCCTTCTGCAATACAAAAGAAATGAAAATTCCCCGTAAGCACCCTACTGCTCTAACTTCCCATTTTTACTGAAGAAAATACCTTCAATTGGGATCTACTTTTTCCTTTACTCAACACCACCAGTATCTGCATTCTTTACTACCATGAATCTCTTATGTCAGATGTATTATTTGTTCCTTCTTCAAGTTCATTTGATTACTTAAAAAAATACCCTAAAGGCAAATTCTCCCCATTGACTTCGTGGGGAAAATATTCCCTTATTTTCTCTTTGTTCCTTTTCTGTCTCCTTTAACATTTCCCTAAAATACTATCCTGCTCCTTGAAGCTCCATCCTAAGCTATGGTACAACCCCTACTATCTTTTAACAATGTTTAAATAACCACCAAATAATTATCTAGATGTCAGATTTCTCTTCTAGTAGCTATGGAAGTGCTAGTCCCTTTAAACATAGGAAAACTGATTTTCTTACAAGATTTTTGAATTGATCTTACATACTGCCCCCCTAAGCAGTGCAAGTTTCAATCTATTCACTTGCTTAAAATGCTTCAATGGCCAATCACCCAGATAATGAGCTGCAGGATGTCACTCTTTGTCTCTAAATCCTACTCCTGGAAATCTGTTTGCAAAATTTTGCATATGTGCATTTTTCCTTAAACACACATATGTCACCACAGTTGGTACTCTCAAACCTAAATACAGTGGCCTTTTGGAAAATCTGCTTTAAAATAAAAAAAAAAATCTGCTTTACAGGCCATTTAAACCTCCAGGTCACTTCTTAATTTAATGTTGTATTTGACCTCCAAACACCTTCCAGTCCAATTTGCTCCTTAGAAACTGAGGCCCAAAGAGCGGTACATGCAAAATTACTGAAATGGTCTCTGAGAGAAATGGCTAAGTCTAGGAGTGTTCCCCCTTGGCCTCATGCTTCTTCAAAGACAGTGATACCCATTTCCCCACCCACCAGCAAGTCTGTCAGTTTCAGTTGTTTAGTTTAATAAAAATATTTCCTGTCCTCATTTAGAAATAAGAACCTGGGGCTTCCCTGGTGGCACAGGGGTTAAGTCTCAGTGCTATCAAGCTATTTTTTTTAAAAGATTTATTTATTTATGCTTACAAGCTGGGGTGCAGGCCAGAGGCGTGGGGCTGTGAGAGGGTTCACCAGAGACAGAGTGGGGAGCAGAACAGGCAGATCGACTGAAATACACTGCTGAGGGGAGCAGCAGATGAGGCAGGAGAGGTCTGCCACACCATGTGGGAATCTCCCAGGCCGGGCTTCAAACTCTACCTCTCCTCACTGCTGCTGACAGCTCCACGGCGCAGGGCTTATCTGCTGTGCCACCAGGGAGGCCCGCTATCAAGCTATTGTCAGCCACTGTGGGATGAGTTCTATCCTAGGCCAGGGAGCTTCCCACATGGTGCAACAGACCTCTCCTGTCTCGCCCACTGCTCCCCTCAGCAGTATATTTCCTTATTTCAGTAGATCTGCCTGTTCTGCTCCCCACTATTTTTGGTGAATCCTCTTACCCCAACTTACCCTCACCCCACTGGCATATATGGCCTATACCTCAGTTCTTATATGCATAAATAAATAAATCATAGAGAAACAGTAACCTTAATTAGCTAGTAGAGTTTATGCAGATAATAAATTTATCAGGTTCCTTCCCCCATGTCAATTACTTACTTTAATATGTTGATTTAGGTTTGGTTTGGAACTTAAGTCATAGAAAAAAAATTTTTGGTAAACGTCCTTTAATTTTGTGCTTCTAAAGTTTTTTTTTTTTTTGTCAATACAATATTTCATTTATCACATAACTAATAAAACCTTTGAAAAGAACATCATTGGCTAGTAGGAAAACCCCAAATTTCCAACACTCAAAGTTTATTATAATTTGACCCTAAACTAATGACAATGATTGAGTAAAGCTGAAATAATTACCATCTTCATGACTTTGTGCAGACTAAATCCCACTAGCTGGAATAAGTGAATGTTTGCTGTGTGCCAAGCAGGGCTAAGCAGTTCACTCACATGACTTCCTTTAATTTTCACTGTCTCTTCAGATAGACATTATTATGTCTATTGTGTGAGAAAACCAACGCTTATTTTACAATATATTTTGTCACACTAAACTCCTTGCAATTTCTTTTTGCCAAGTTCTTTCATAGACTTAGCACTGATCCTATCTGAAAAAAATGTCCTTACTCATCCTTTCTATCCAGTCAATTCTTCCCCTAAGTTAGGAAGCTTCTTTGACACCAGCTGTCATGTCACAGGGTTTTTACTGAGCTGTTGAACACCGGTCCACCCCCAGACTGTAGGCTACTTAAAGGAAGGGCTCTTTCACTAGCCATTATTTCTGTAAAGTGCATACACCAGGAATACGATAATCGTACGATGTTTCTTCAAAATTGTGGGTCTCCAGGTATAAGCATTAAACCCATAGAAACACTTTTCTAGGAATGCATACAAGAACCTGAGTAGCAATTTTCTTAAAACTCTACTGACACTTGGACTTAACGTACAGGGCTAAGATTGCTATGCATCTTCTGTCCCCCCCAATAAAAAACAGGTGTCCACTTTTAGTTTATGGAAAAGCCCAGGTAATTACCTTTGTACACATTTGGGGCACAGCAGATTGTCCTCCAGGTGTGGGGGCGGGAAATTGCAGGAGGGGACCAGGAACAAGGCACACACTTGCCCTTGTTTCTCAGGCACCCAAGCTTGTCCCCCATGAAACTGAAGGCGGACCCAGCCGTCTCTGTCTGCAGGGAGAGTTCTTCCATGAGTAACACACCACCTAACATCTGGAATGGAAAGAGAATTATGAACAGAATGACCAAATTCTACTTTTCAAGACTGACTTTGACTTTCTATTCTATTTTTTTCTCAAGTGACCACTCCAATATAGAAACTCTGGAATCCTAACTATACTCTTAGGAAATAATGCAAATCTGTTCTTGTTAAAAATTTAAAAGTGGCATAGCTGCATGTGGAAGGTGATAGTGTAGAGGAGGCAAAGCTATCCATCTCAGCTGTTCAGCTGGGGCTCAGTGACAAAAAAGAAAACCAGATTAACCAGAATTTACTAAATTGCCAGAAAACTGCCAGGAAAACTAGTCCAAGATGATGGGGTAGAATTCTAAGTTACATTAACATCTTCCAATAAAGACCAATGAATTGGTTGAGGAAGAACAGGACAAAGAAAAGCAGTTTTAGGTTCCCAAGGGCAACAACAAACTATAAATCTATATGAAAGGAACTACTGGAGTGAGTTTTGTTTGCAGATTCATCTAGTGCCATCTCTAGGTTGTTAAGAGTTTGTCTCCAGCAAAGGGACAATTTATATGCCGCCTTTAGCCGCAATCGGGGCAACTTTTTCTGGATTTGTTTGCTACCCCCTGTCTTTAGCTCAAACTAATTTTTCATGTTAAAGAGGCAGATTCTGGGGAGATATATTTTGGTTTCTTTCAATAGAAATACTAAACCAGATAAGTCTGAGAAGGCTTTTATCAAATAGTCTCATCTCTTTAGCAGCACTGTGTTGTGATAACCAGTTTATGATTTTCTTGAAATTTATCTTCTGTCATTCTTAAAACACTGAGGTAGATATAATTATTAGCCTATTTTACAACAAGGAAACTGAAAACTGGCTTAAATAATTTTTTAAATTGAGAGAACACTTGATTTATAACACGGCCTAAGTTTCAGGTATACAACTTTATACTTTGACGCCGGTATATAATACATGCTAATCACCACCAAAATTATAGCTTCCATCTACAGCCAATCAATTGACCCATTTACCCAATTCACTCACCCCTAACAACTTTCCACTTACTAATGGATGCTAGAAGATCCAGGCTCAAGCTCAGTTGATTTTTACATAATCAGCCTTTTAATTCCTTAAAGGGGAAAAGAAATGATACCAAACAGATTGCCAGCCCCTTCTGATGATAAATTAACTTTTTTAAAAAAAAGATTTATTTATTTATACAAACAAGCAGATCAGAAATACACTGCTGAGGGGAGCAGCAAGCGAGGCAGGAGAGGTCTGCCGCACCATGTGGGTTCTCCCTGGCCGGGCGTCGAACTTGCATCGCGAGCTGCCGACAGCTCCAGAGGGTAGCACTCAACCACTGCGCCACCAGGGAGGCCCATGATGATAAAATAATTGCAATGGTACTAGACCATATTATCAACATTGCCTAGGAAGCGGTGAGAAGTATAAATACCTAGGCCCTACCTCAGACCCAAATCAGAAACCAAGGGGGAGGAGGAGAGGGCCCTAGGACTCACTAGCTCTTCATGATTTTGATATATCCTAAAAGTGATCCCAAGCTAACATTTAAACTTACAATTGTTTCTGGACCAGAACCAGCTCTATTGACTGTACTTACCACTTAACTCTCGTGGCGACTGTACTTCTATTTCCTTCATCCTTCCAGCCATGGCTGTAATTCTGGTCCAGGAGGCAAACACAGCATCTGGGGCAGAAGTTGTCACTACCACTGTTTCAACTCCTTCAAGAGTAGATCCTTCGAGAACAGGCGCAGGTACCCCACCCTCAGGAGAAGCAGTTACTTTAGGAAGATTAGTTTCCTCAGAACTTTCCAGAGTTACTGTCCCACTGCTTAGCAATGTTCTTAGCTCTGATTTCTTCAGGATCCTGGCCTCCTTTGCAGTGTTGGGAATATCCTACAAAATGGTTTTAAAGATTAAAGAGATAGTTACAAGTGCAGTCTCAATCATATTGCTCTCTTTGCAGTTGCTAAAAAGTGAGGGGATCTTGGGGCCTCCCTAGTGGCGCAATGGGTTAAGTCTCGGCCTATGAAGCTACCCACAGCAACTGCAGCAGACCTCTCCTGTCTCACCCGCTGCTCCCCTCAGCAGTGTACTTCAGTCACTCTGCCTGTTCTGCTCCCTGCTCTGTCTCTGGTCAATCCTCTCACCACCCCACGCCTCTCTCTGGCCTACACCCCAGTTCTTGTATGCATAAATAAATAAATCTTAAAAAATAAATGAGGGGATCTTGTTCTTTCTGAATGAGGTGTAGAGGGTGGAAGAGGGGATGAAACAATGAAACAATTCCTCTACACACTTTTTGATTAATTGTCTATAAATTACTTACTTTTTGATTTGGATATGCGTATTCACAGATTCTCTTATAAACTTCCAATTTCTAAGACAAGAGAAAAATGAGTTAGCAATCAATCATAGCAAGGGCCCCACTCTTCACCCCAGCAGCAGTCTCACCCCAGTTCTCACCTGGCCCTTGGTGCTCAGCTTTAGTTCCCGGCCCCAGGCCCGCAGGATGTCCCTGTGTAGCAGATTGATGGGTGGGATTTTCAAGGGCAGTGGAGGAATTGGTATCTTCTTCCGTTCAGGTTTTACTACGACATTGTCTTTTTCTTTCTCTGGTTTGCAGGAAGCTAAAGGACAAAATTAGTGATAAACTTTTGTGTTCCTTTTTAAAATGTCAAAAGTACAATCACTTTTAGTTTTCATAATCCAATTCCCATTGTACAGCTAAATGATTTGCCAAAGGCCACATCACCTCCAAGGGACAGAATCTGATAGCTGGGGCTGAATACTTCTGAAACTTCAGTTTTTACTCCTACAACTCCCCACCACTCATACACACCTGCTCTTTTGTAGCTGTTCAACTCACAGGCTCCAGGTTCCACTAGAGATTGTACTTCTAAGGGGATGCTAGTTTTAGACCTGCGATTATAAATGCTCAATAGTTGCCTTTATCCTTTCACTATAAAACAAACCACCAACAATGCTACACACACAACCACTAACACCAATAATTCTGTCAACCCACCCATCAAGACTGCACTGGGGTCTCCAGCTGCTGCCCCTCACTTCCTCAGGAAAAGACATATAGGAAAGACAGACCATACTCCACAACAGACACAACTATGCTATGAATAGTCCCTCAGGTTTACAGAGTACACCCAATACTAGGGGGGTATAGCATGGGAGTTTTTACCTAATTATTCTATGTAAGTTACAACTGATCTTTATCAGCCAAGGTAGGTATGATCCTTACTTGTTAAAACAGGAAATGGAATTTCAAGAATGAGATTTTAAATTTACATGCTGTCCCCAAATTATTTTACACTGAGATCCTTAACTCCAAAAAGTCAGTAAAGGCAAAAATGATTATCTGAACCAAATATGTAATGGTTGTTTGGAGACAGGAAGAGAAAAGCTTTAACACAGGTGACTCAAGGAGAGCCTTAGGGAGGTGGGGTTTAAACTAGATTTCAAAGAAATGTAGGGTCTACAGAGCACAGTATGGATTTTCTTCCTAAATCCTTCAGAAAAACTCATCAGGTTTCTTAAGCCCTAGTGAAAGCAGATTTGATGGTTTGTAGAACCTCTTACCTTTGTCCTCTTTCATACTTCTTTTTCGTTTGGTCCCCTTTACTGAGGTTATTTTTTTTGTAGTTGAAGTACTTTCACTAGTCCTCTGTTCCTCTACAGACACAGTTTTGCATTGGAAAATAAGATTTTCTTCTCCCAACTTCTTTGTGGCATTCCACTGCAGACAGAAGAACTGGTCAGTCATTCTTATGATGTCCACCCGGAACAAACACCATGGGCTATAAGATGTTAAATTCACAAAGCACAAAGACAATCATCGAACTCCACACTGGTGGTATGGATTCTTCTCTGGGTACCCTCTTAACTCCAAGGTTCATTTATAAGATAGGGAAGCAATAATGGGAAAAGGGAAGGTCAATTTGAAAGTATAAGACAGGAAATATGGAATCAAACAAAAATACAATCACAATTATATAAAGCAGAAAAACTGGTGTGGGTAGGGAATGATGATTGTATCATTTGAGATAATTGGTTTAAGGATTTTTAATTGTTTAAATAAGAATTTAATGGCCTCCTTGGTGGTGCAAGAGGTTAAGTCTCAGCACTATGAAGCTATCACCAGCCACTGCAGCACAAGTTCGATCCCCAGGCAGGGAGATTCCCACATGGCTCCACTGCTCCTCTCAGCAGTGTATTTCAGCCAATCTGCCTCTTCTGCTCCCCACTCTGTCTCTGGTGAATCCTCTCCTCCCTTTCCCCCATACCTCTGGCTTACACCCCAGCTCTTGTATGTATAAATAAATATTTAAATGCATTGAGAAAATTGTAAATCAAATTTTACAAAAAAGTAGAATAAACTGCTTTGGGGAAACCTTAAATCACCCATTAAATCAAAAAATTTCCCCATTCCTTCCTTTATTTTTTAAAAGATTTATTTACTTATGCATACAAGCTAGGGTATAGGCCAGAGGTGTGGGGTGGTGAAAGGATTCAACAGGGACAGAGTGGGGAGCAGGACAGGCAGATGGTCTGAAATACACTGCTAAGGGGAGCAGCAGGTGAGACAGGAGAGGTTTGCTGCACCATGTGGGAATCTCCCTGGCTGGGAATTGAACTCATGCTGCAGTGACTGTGGATAGCTAGCTTCATAGGCTGAGACTTAACCCCTTGAGCCACAACAGATGCCACCATTCCTTCATTTTTTACCTTTCAAATAAAAGGGTTTCCATACTATTGCTAAAGAGATGCTATACTGTCATTCAAGCAATTGTTCTTGGCATGAAAATGTCTTTATACAATCTACAAGCTTTCTTCTCTTAACTGTTCTTGATTGCCCCCAGTTCCAGTTGCAGAATTCCTTCCCAACTTATCTACTTTGGCCTGAAGGGTTATCACTTAGCTCCACCCTGCACCCACCCACATCTACTGATATTTAAATTCTTAAATCTCATTCCTTTCTTTCAAAATCTCCTTTCAAGTATTAGTTCATCTGAAAAATCTTCCTAGTTTAATAGACTTGAGTCAAATCTACATATTGCATCATTATTACCCTTTGCCAGTTGCAAATTTACCTTCGCTTCTGTACTTTGATCGATACCTGTCACTCTGTTTAACTGTAAATTTCACAAAGGTAGAATTTCTTTGCCTTTCAACTTAGGACTCAATAAATATGGTGACTTTTTTTTTTTTAATTTACTTTGTTTTTAAAATGCAGAAGTGGAGGTTAGGGCTTCCCGGGTGGTGCAAGGGGTTAAGTTTAAGCACTATGAAGCTATCACCAGCCACTGGGGCATGAGTTTCATCCCTGGCCAGCGAGCTGACCCACATGGTGCAGCAGACCTCTCCTGTCTCGCTCACTTCTCCCCTCAGCAGTGTATTTCACTCAGTCTGCCTGTTCTGCTCCCCACTCTGTCTCTGGTGAGTCCTCTCACCACCACCACCCCTGCACCCCTAGCCTACAACCCAGCTTGTATGCATAAATAAATAAATCTTAAAAAAAAAAAGTAGAGGCTACACACAGATAAGCATATGATATAGAAATTAAATCCAAATAAACTTGCTCCCAAACATAAACCCTTTCTATTCCCACCCCCAGGTGGGAGTACGAAGAAAATTAACACTTGTATGACATTTTTACATTTCCAAAGCAGCTTTACATTAGTATTCAAATTTTACATTTGTATAGACCTTACACAAAGTCCTCACTTAGAGTCTCAAAGTCTTACAATTAACAGGGCAAAAATGACCAGTTCTAGGAAAGTATCGATGAGGGTGCTCAGACTTCCTAGGCATGGTAGTTCACTTTTTCTGGAATCTCAAAGCCTCTTCACCTTTAGATTCTGCCTACAGTGCTTGCCCATATATCTGAGTTCTGATTATTTCTCAGGCCTAATGACTCTGGGGAAAAAAAGACAAAGCCTAGACCCAGCACCTGTATTTCAGGACCTTCTTTCCCAACCTTAGCTCAATTTACTCTACCCAGAGTTCTTCCTCATCTCCCCTTTTCTCCTGTAAACCATTCCCTCCAGTGCCTGATACTTGCGGTGCAAACAGGATAAAGCATCTCTTTAAAACCATAACAAGAAACCTTATTTCCTACTGGCACCTCATTCCAAAATACCAGGCTGCATTCATTTCCAAGACTACCTTTTTCTAAACATAAAAAGAAGAAATTCTAAGGCACATTCTTTTTTCTTCAATGTAAGTATCACCAGTGCTGAGGAAGAGAAACATGCGAAGACTCACAAAAACAGACAACGGATACGCGAAAATTGTATTTAATCCTATTAAATGGTACCCCGATATTTACCTCTTTGCCTTTTGAATTCTCCATACTCAAGAAGTTGAGGTCGACATAAACTTTGCAGTTCGGAAATGGCCCCTAGCCCAAAACTGCTGTTAAAAAGTCTCCGCCCACTTCCTGCCACCAAAGACACTGTTCTTTGTCTCCTCCCCCCAGCTATTTGCGAATGCAAAATTGTTTACTTTCTTACTGGGGAGGTGACTTTTGCATAGACGGATATATTAGTGATACTATTTCTGCTCATAATAATCTACGGTGTGGTTCACAAGACATTGGGAAATTGATAATTCCTTCAGAAAATTTCCAAGCAGGGGGAAAATACGTTGCTAGAGACATCGGAATGAGATGTGTGAAGGGATTTAATGACCGGCTTTGTGGAAAAAATAGAAACCAACTATTTCCATGTACCACCTTCAGTCCATTTCTTAAGCAAGTTACTCCACCAATTCAAACTCCAGCTTTCCACCTCTACTAAAAATAATCACCTTCTCATCTATCAGCAGCTAGTAATACCTTTGTCAAGTCTCCTAAGTATTTGTTATGTGCCAAATTCTAGGTTTGAGAGTTCACAATCACTAATTTTATTATTCTCCATTTATTTTTGCTTCATACCAGTTTATTTAGGGGTCCATTTTTCATCCCTCAACAGGTTTTTATGTATTTCACATTTTCTTCTTCACTCGTTAGCTCATCTAGTGCATATTCATAACAAGACTTGTTGACAAGCCCTGAATTTTCTGCAAGAGCTTCATTAATTTCAGTTACTTCAGAAGAGAATAGAGTTCATTAGCAGCTTTCCCACTTTCCAAAGCACCATACTCATGTTGGTTGTTCAATTATGTCCTAACTTCAAGCGGACTACAGTAAACATCTCCAAAACTTCCTGTGCAAAATTGCTGATCCCCACTGTTCCAATACGATGTTCCGTCGTTATCCATCTGTGTTTGTGAATTTCCTGACAGAGAGCAGATCGGAGTTTCGGCGCAGCTCGCAGACCCCGCCAGTCCTTTCCGCCACCCCAGAGCCCTAGCAGACCCGCCCCGGCAGGTGTGGAGGCTGCGGGCTGGGAGCTAACAGGTTCCTGCAGGATCCGCGCCTCCGGCGCCGCCGCCTTTGCGCTATGAGCAAAGCTGCGTCGCCTAGCCGCGCCATCACACCCCATTCTCTATTTCAAAAATCACAAAAGTATGAATGAAATTGCACTGTTAACTTACTTGATAGCACAGTACTTGAGAAAGCCAGAAATCAAGTCTTAAGTCGGCCTGGTTCTATCCCCGGACACTCTATAATCTACCGACTCCCAAGCAGGGTCAAGATTCTCTACACAGTTTGAAACCCACCTCCTCAGATAACTCCTTATGGCCAACCTGTCCAGATCAGAGAAGTGAACCGAAGGGGTTTCCTACATTAAAAACCAGTGACAATGGGATTCAAATCTTCCGTTGTCAGATTACAAAATCTGTTTTGTTCCCTTTTTGTTTGTTTTTCCAGCATCTCATTGCCCTAAAAGGATGAGATGTTTCTTACCTAGGATGGAGTTAAAAATCTGCTCACAAAATAGAAATATCTGGAGGTAGGAAGTAAATAAATGGGGACCCAGAACTAATGACATGTGGACTGAACAAGCCCCAGAGAAGCAAAAGGGAACGTAGTATTTAGAATCTAGATTATCTGTGGTCTCAAATTGTCTTGATGGATGGTTTCTTTACCCCTGGTTCACAACTAACCAGTCAAGAGTTACTCGTTAAGGAACTTATAATGTACTTGATTGAATCTCCTTTTTTCCCCAGTGTAATTGGAAGTAACATTGCTGAGTTCTAAATTAAGTATAAACCCAGAATTGCAATATCTAATACTGAGCAAGAAGCAGTCTGTAGTATGTATATAAGTAGATAGAGTGTGTGTTGGAATAATGATTTTGAAATTCTGCCTGCGGCCATTTTGGGAGACATAATTCTAAAAGAATTGCATGACTATTAAAAAAAAAAAAGGGTTAACTATGTATAATGCCCTATGTAAAAAGAGAATTAGTAGATTTTAATTTAAAATATTTCAGCTTAATTGAAATAATACTGTGTTCTTATATGAAACAAAAGACAAATATATTTTTTGTAGGACCGGTTGGGTTTATAATTTATAAGCAATCATGGGCAACTAAATTGTGATTTAGTTTCTCAAATATAAAAAAGGAATAACTAAGTTCATTGTGGTTTTTAGAGAAATAATGAACACAAATAGATTTACTTGTAAAATTTGTTACAAATGTTAATAGTCAAAAGAAAACTACTACTTTTTAAAATATTATGTCAATGTCCAAGATTCTATCTATTCTGAATCCAAAAGAAATATTTAAGTTGAATGTCACTGATTTATGGGCAAAAGTGTATGGGTCGCTACTACGTGCCTGGTATGGGAGAGACAGTGATGGACAAAAGCAGATGAGGAATCTGCATTCATAGGTTTCCAGACTCTCAGGAAGGAGTCATTAAGCAAATGATATCAATAACTAGTAAGACAAGCAAATGCTCTTTTACATTTTAACTTGCATTCTATTTATTTCTATGCAATATCAAGACAAATGTAGCCTATTCAGGCATGGTACTTGAAATGCAGGAGAACATTCTATATATGAAAGCCTGCAGTAGTGATTTTGAAGTCATCAGAAATGGGGGAAATTAGTTGATCTGAAGAATCAGGTGAATTGAATAGAGGAAGGAAGGGAAAGTGCTGCTTAGGACAAGGGCCACCCACTGGAGGCAGTCCAGCTTCTTTAGGAAGTCTGGGCTGTGTGGTTGGTGCTCAGAGGGAGAGGAGGAATGTGTAAGTGGAGTCTAGAAAGATTGACCTTTTGATCTTTAAACTAAGAGCAATGGAAAGTTGTTGAAAATTTCGAGACAGAGATGGAGTGGGCTGACTCTGATGAGTATTTGTAAAGATCTCTCAACTTCAATGTGGAGAAAGAAGTGGCGATGGATCAGAGTAGACTCAAGCAGGTAAGTTAGGAAATTACTGTGGCAGTTTTAGAGAGGAGATACTTGCAACTACAGTGATAATCTAGAGTCTGATTAGGAGCAGACTCAAAGCCAGACTTCATTTAACCCCCACTCTCCCTCCTAAAGACAAGATAATGTACCCCAAATTGAATTGTTATGGTAAGCTTCACATCACCAAACTGAGACTTTAAATTTCAGCTTCTCCTAGAAATGAAATCTTAAGCCACTCAATCAGCAATCACCTAGTGACTGTTAGGTAAATCTGCCTGATAGACAGCTGTTTTCTCCCCTGAAGAATAATGACCTTGCCACAATCAATCCACTGTTTTTGTCTAGTATCATTTGTTTCCTGCTCCCTTCTGCCTTGTCTATTAAATACCCCCTTTTCCTTACTGTTTTTACTCTAGTCCTTTCCTTGCCTGTAAAATGGGAATCATGAAAACAGTAGCTCTTGCTACTTTTGTAGCCCCCAGTTTGTGGGACTGGTGAAGTGGGCCATGAGATGTTCGAATGAACAGTCTGGAGCAGCACACATTGAATCAATGTTACATGTTTTAATTAGTAGAATGTTGAACAATACAGATTGGAGAAAAGTAAGTATTCCTGCCAGGTTTTCTTTCTTCTTTGTTTTTGTGTATGTTTTCTGTTACCGAAAAAGTTTTAATTGAATAAAATGAGCAGAGTTAATGAGGCCTTTAGTTATTTACCTGGAGGCAATGAATCTTCCAAAGTCATTAATCTGCTTTTACAGCAAACAAAACAGGTTTGTATCATACATAATCACCGTTTCTCATGTGATGATGTGATGGAATGGAGAGATTTGGTGGGAGGTATGATTATGGAGGCTGATTGGAATCTCTCTGTACTTATTTAAGATTTATATATAGTCTAATTCATATCCAGAATGATTTTACCAGCTTCATAACAGTGTATGAGAACAGTTCTTTCTCCAGATCCAAGAGACTGAAGTACATTAGCACAAGCTAATTTTAAGTATAATCCCTCGTGGGAAACAGGTGAATCATTACAAGTAAATACAGAGTATGGTAGGTCATCAGATTTGTGAATAGCTGGCTAAAAAAGGAAAAATCTGGAAGAAGATACTAAAGCTGGTAAGAAAAGCCAACCAACTAACCACCTTTGTCTATAAACACCCTTCCTTATAACTCTTCTTCCTCTCTCTATCCTGTTAGGTATTAATGATAAAAAGTTTTGGGTTTTTTTTTTTGAAAACCACCTGGACAGATAACATAATGGAGGCGATATACTGATAAAATTACTTAACAGTAAAGCTTATGTTTAACGATATGTTGCAGGAAAAAAATGCAAGCATGTTTTAAAATGTACATTGTCTCTTTAAAAGCCATGAAGCTAACCGGTTTATATAGGTGACAAAACATGCTTGAAAAGATTTTCGAATCAAGAAAATCCCAATAATAATTTTAAAAAAGGTGTTTCTAGTCTTCAGTTACCTCACAGTAGGAGGAATGTTGAGAGCATTCCATACCTGAATTACAACCTAGCTTCCTTAGGCATTTACTTTAAAGAACAGGACATTCTACTCCAGGGTAGATTCACTTTAAAATTGTTGTTTGTAATGCCAGGTCTTGCTGCCTGTCACAATTGAAAGCCAATAAATAGGGACCTCCCTGTTGGCCCAGGGGTTAAATCTTAGTGCTGTCACTTCTCCATGGCCTGAGTTTGATCCCCCGCCAGGGTGCTAAACCTACATGCCTTAGCAGACCTCTCCTGTCTCGCCTGCTGTTCCCTGAGCAGTGTATTGCAGTAGATCTGCCTATTCTGCTCCCCACTCTGTCTCTGTTGAATCCTCTCACCACCACTTCTGCCCCCTGTGCCTCTAGCCTATACCCCAGTTCTTCTACTCACATATAAATAAATAAATCTTTAAAAACAAACAAACAAACAAAAAATAAAGCCAATAAATATGCAGGAATTGTAAAAATTGTGTTTATATAGATAGCTGACAGGCAATCTGTGAATGGTGGGCATATCACCCTGAGGAAATTATTCTAAGATCTCGTTTCTACCTAGCTGTTTTTAGTTGAACAAAATCAGTCATAAGTGAATCAGTTCATCAGAACAACTAGTCATAGTTGATGTTCTTGGTATTCATCACATTCAGTCTCCAGAACTTGTTATTAGCCTCCCTGTTATTTTCGTCTTGGTACATCCTGGCCTGCTTGGTTAATTACTGATGGTGTCAGTGTCAGGCACTCATTCCACCATCACTGGGGCAGGAATCTAAGTTCAAAGCAAGAGCTTTAGTTTAAAGAAAACATCATTAGTCATACAGTGTACATACAGCCTGTGCTATGTATATGTGCAGATTCCTGTATTATGTAGGGTGCCCTACTGAAACTACTGAAAGCTCCCTACTGAAGCTACTGAATCTTAAGCTTTAGTATTTTATTTGTACTAGTTCATTCTGGTTCTTATGAAGGCCTTAGAAATTTTACATTCATAATTTTTATACTGGACAAAACCAAGGAAGATTCAGGGGCCCCAAACTGAAAAGTGGGGATGTGGGGAAAAAACATGTTTCCTGTTCTAAGCGTTTGTGCTCACTCATAAGCATAAAAGCAAAATAATCAAACTTTAGTGTTTGCAATGATTTTTAATTGGTGTGAGGTTCAAAGGGAACAGATAGCGAAGGAGAAGAGGGGATGGGGAGAGAAGCATTTCAAAATACTAACTCCCAATCAAGCTCTGAAATCCTCCATCCCCTCATTGGCAAACATTCAGCCAAACAGGCAGGACCCAAAGCAGAGCAGCCAGGGCCCAAGAGCAGAGCCACCAGGACACCTGAATCCAAGGCACTTCCCAGCAGGAAACACAAGCAAGAAGTTGTACAGGGCCTGTAGGACTGGGAGAGAAGGTGAGAATCAAATTTCAAAATGTACAACCCAAGCTAAATCCACCACAAGGTCAAGATGGCAGCTTCCATAGTCTCTCAAGGAAGCAGGACTGTGCTGCCTGTCAAAATATTGAAGCTGGAAAAGAGAGAAGACCAGGAGAAGCCTCTGACCATCTAGCATCTGTTCAACATGGCTACCTAGCTTCCTCCTCTTTCCCTTTTTCTACCTACTTCAGGAAGTCTGATTTACAGCGTGTGCAGAATTGTAATGCTAAGGGCCCGAGATGTCAGGGGCACAGAAATGGGGGTGGGGAGATGGCACTGACTTGTTCTTGTGACCTTGTCAAGCATTCCCAGCCACTGCAACACAGTGATTCCTCTGTTATTTTGTTTTCCCTTTTATATTATGTTTTTAAAAGAGGGAACCTCAAAAGTTGGATAACTTTTAGGACTTAGAAATTTTCCCCGATGATGGCACATGAATACTGAAATATTTGTATAAAACAATAATATTCCTTGAAAATCTCATCTACTATACTCTCCTTTTAATTGCCCCTTCTAGCTCCCAACCCCTCCTCCCAATTAACAGTGCTCTAGGAAAACCATTAATTGGTTATTAGATTTCCATCTTCTTAGCCTCCTGTAGTGCTAAGTGACAAGTAATTGTGTGTCCTAGAGCCATCACTGACATATATATGATTTAGTACACATTCAAAAAAGATAACACTTGGGATACACATACAGTAAAATAACAGCCACTCAAGTGGACTGATTAGAAAAAACCTGCATTCTTTCTCTCAGGCCTGTGGTACTGGCAGGATAAGCAAGTGTCTCAGTCTTCATACTGCCGAGAAACTCCACAGCCCTGTCACCACGAAGTGGCCCAATAACCACTACGAGAAAGCCCATTTGGCAGCCCTTTTGGAGGCACTTCCCATGCGAAAGGAATTGTGCTGGAAAAAAAGGGGTTGAAGCCAAACAGTCAAATTCTGCCATCAAGAAGGGTGTCTGAGTCCAACTGATCAAGAATAGAAAAAAAAGTAACTACAACCTTCGCACCCAGTGGTGGTCACTTAAATTTTCTGGAGGAAAATGAGGAAGTTTTCATTGCTGGATTTGGTAGCAAAGGTCATGGTACTGGTGACACTCCTGTAGTCCTCTTTAAGGTTGTCAAAGTAGCAAATGTTTTTCTTTTTCTTTTTTTTAAAGATTCATTTATTTATGCATATAATGCTGGGGTGAATGCCAGAGGTGAGGGGGTGAGAGGATTCACAAGGTACAGAGTGGGGAGCAGAACAGGCAGATTGACTGAAATACACTGCTGAGGGGAGCAGCAGGCAGGACAGGAGAGGTCTGTGGTGCCATGTGGGAGGCTCCCTGACCGGGGATCGAACTCGCTCTGCTGAGTCTGTATGTAGCTTCATAGTGCTGAGACTTAACCTGTTGTGCCACCAGGGAGACCAGGAGCAAATGTTTTTCTGTTGCCCTATACAAAGCAAGAAGGAAAGACTGATATTGTATGTTTTGATGGCAAAAACACAGTAGTAATAAATTTTCATGTCCCAGAAAAAAAGGTGACACTTCCCATAGACTCTGCTGCTCTGATGAGACTACAGGGTTTAGCAAGTTGCTCTTGAGTTTTATTTCATTCTCAATTCATGCCATTTTCTGGAGCATTGACATAGAGACCACAAACTGTACAGCTACTATGGCAGCTCTGTGTCCCTAGTTTATGTCAAATAAATTACCGAGGCCTTTTGAAGCCAAAATAAATTCTATCTATCAGTACTTCAGGGGATTGAGCACTGCCATGAGAGGATACTGGTAAGCTTCCTGAAAGTATGTTCTTCAAGCCAGCTATAGTGCCTGGGGACTGATCAACATTGACTTCCTGTCAATCATTTCCTTATAGGTTGCTGGGGAAGAGGCAGCTGCCAGTCTGCAGGCTTTAATGAACCAATTTCAGTTGGAAACAGGAGGAACTACCTGGCACTGTATTAGTATTTGTGATCATACAAACTCCCCTAGACACTTCAGAGTCAAGGAAGGCGAACACAAAGATTTAGACGAGCTGTGGTGACCGAGACCATTCCTTCAGTTTCCAATGTGAGGGAAGAGTTCCTCCTTCCTCCACCTCTTCCTGATTACTCACCTCATTACTCCTACTGAGTCCACCTTGAATGTTTCGCAGTAATGAGTCCACATCTTCATTCTCACAGCTACTCTGTGTGTTTTGGATTTCATTTTTCTCACCTGTGCCACTGTAATAGCCTCCTTATTGATTTAGTCACTCTTCATTCAGTCTCTGTCTTCCCATGAAGCCTGAAGACTACTCTCAACCTCCAGGGATGTGAATGGCCTCACTTGGAGTCCTTTCAACTTGAGCATCCCAATGGCTCAGAATAGAAAACTTGAGTACATGAGGCTTTATTTTACATAGATAACCATCCTAAGGAATTTAGGAATGAGAGTTTATGAAAGTAGGCTTAATTTAATTCTGCAGCATGTGTGCATTTTTGCTCAGAAGATTTAACTCTTGTTAAATATAATTCACTTTCTGGTGGTTTTAAATTTTACCTGGCTCTGAGATAGGGTGGCTTTTATGCTAAGAATTGCTTTCCTCCTGAGCTAGAAGTATAACCATGCACAGAACAGTAAGAGTAACTTAAATGAGAGTGATTACTAAATAACTGCAGTTTCAAAGAAGATAGGTAATAACACTTTGCATTCACACAAGCCTGCCTTTCATGTGAGTATCTCAAAGGCAAAATGTAGCTGATGCTGTGTTATGGTTAAAAATTACAACTGTGCAATTTCCTTATTCCTGAGTGTTTCCCTTCTCAAATATGATACTAAGTTAAAACCATCTCTAGAATTCAATGTGCATTGATTTTGAACACAGGCAGTGCTCTTTTTTTCCTATTCCTCTTACACCAACCCTAAGAGGCAAAGGCATCAATGGACCACCTGCCTTTGTGACTTTGAAGTATTTGCTGTCTTTGGGGAAAAACATGACAAGGGATGGATGGATATCTTTCTGAGCTATTCTAAAGTGGAAAAATACACAGATGAAAATGGAGATTGAATATGTTTGGTTTCTTCAGAATCAGTTCAATCTCAGAACTAACACTTCAAGAATGCATCAGATTGCCAAAAGGGAGGATAGGGTGGAGGGGGGAAAGGAGAGTGGGCTTAGTATACTGTGGTCAAAGATTATTGGTGTTTTGGTGGTTGGTGTGGTGGGTTATTATATGTTTGTAAAGGCCCACACCTATACCCCTAAAATATATAGTGTTGTAAATCAATGTTACTTCATTGAAATTAATTATGCTATCTGAATGAAATTAGTTCATTGACCAATGATTTAATCAATCTTGCCTATGTAATAAAGTCTCCACAACAACCCAAACAGACATATTTTGGGTGGTGAATACAGGCAGGTGTGGGGGAGGGGCGTGCCAGGCAGGGCAGGGGATCTAGGCCCTGCGCATCTGTTCTGCCTGGATGTTCCTGACTTAAACCCTTTTATAACAAACTGGTGACCTAGTAAGTAAACATCTTTCTCTGAGTTCTTTGAATCCCTCTAGCCAATGAATTGAACATGAGGAGGAGGTTGTGGTAACCCTCCATCTAGAGCTGGTAGGTCAGAAGCACGGTAACCTGGATTTTCGAGCAGCATCTGAAGTTAGAGGGCTGGGTTGGACAGTCTCACAGGACTGAGACTTTACCCTTGGGACTCTGTCGCCATCTCTGGGGACATAGTGTCAGAACTGAGTTAAGTTGTAGGACCCACAGCTGGTGTCAGAGGTTGCTTGTCCATGTGGAGACCTCCTCCTCCCTCCACAGTGGAGATGGGTATGGAAGCCTTAATCATTAGTACACAATGCACTTCAGTAGTATGTTATCAGTGAAAGGAAGAGGATAGAAAGGGATAAATAGGGGAGAGCAAGAAAAACACAAAGACACAAAATAGGAAAAGAAGCACAGGTGAGAGTTCAGAGGGAAATATAAACACAGAAACAGCAGAGAAACACATATGGCAACGAGAACAGTGGGGACTAAGTGCTTAATATTAGCTTTATATATTTCTATATTGCTTGATTTTTTACAGTGGACACATTGAACATACAACTGTGCGATTTCTTGGCTCTGAGGACTTGCTGCCCTGCTGTCTAACATGGTCCAGTCTTCTGCAAGGCAACTGTGGGTGCTGTTTACTGGTAGGACCTGATAAGAGGAGTCCCGGAGAACTCTAAGAGTGTTTTCTTATCCATTCCAATTATAAACTGGTGTATTATGACTATTTGATTAGGAAGAGACTGTTCTAATCAAATATCCAAAGGGATATCTGATTATTCTGGTCCTTGTAAATTGGCTTCATTCTGGTTTATGCCTCTGACTTCTGTGAGAAAGCTTACTAAGAACTGTTAACTAATTGCTGAAGAACACAAACCTCCAGGCTTGTAAGCTGTGGACAAAGGCCCTAAATTTCTGTGACAGGAAAGATACCCCTGTGGCCACAGCAGCAGTCCTTCCACTGCTCTTTCTGTGTTCTTCATGCTTCACATGTATCCCTTCAGAATTATGGAATAAGATCAGTTTAACCAAAAGAAGAGTCTAAAACACAGAGTAAAGCCTTCCTGGTTGCTCAGGGGTTAAAGTCTCAGCGCTATCAAGCTCTCTCCAGCCACTGCTGTATGAGTTCAATTGCTGGCCAGGGAGTTAAACCTGTCTCGCCCACTGCTTTCCTCAGCAGTGTATTTCAGTAGATCTGCCTGTTGTGCTCCCCACTCTGTCTCTGGTGAGTCCTCTCACCACCCCACACCTCTTGCCTACACCCCAATTCTTGTAAGCATAAATAAATAAATGTTAAAAAAAATAAAGTAAAATGCTCTGATTTTTAAAAAAAATTGTTTTTATTTGTTTATGCATACAAGAGCTAGGGTATAGGCCAGAGGTGCGGGAGGTGAGAGGATTCACCAGAGACAGAGTGGGGAACAGAACAGGCAGATGGACTGAAATACACTGCTGAGGGGAGCAGCGGGAGAAACAGGAGAGGTCTGCTGTGCCATGTGGGAAGCTCCCTGGCCGGGTTACTGAACTCTTGTTGCAGGGGCTCTGGATAGCTTCATAGTCCTGAGACTTAACCCGTTGCGCCACCAGGGAGGCAAAAGAGAGTATTTTAAAGAAAAATAGTGTATTTTTCAATAAATGTATCACAGACATAAAATATAATAATTCAAAAATATTAACTGAAGTAACATTGCATTATAACATAAATTTAAAGTGTGCATCATTATAAATCACTATCTGGGTATACTACTTGAAGTTCACCATTGAAAAGTCTTAATTCTAGCCTACAAACATATAATAAATTTGAAAAGTAAGAAAAAGTTTCGCTGAAAGAAGTTGCAATATAGAAAAATACTCCAAAATGTAAAAGTTCTTTAGAAAGCATGAGATAGTTGCTGTTTAAATAGTGAGACTTAAAATAGTAGAGCTGTACAGCATACATAAATGGATAGGTATATCTGTGAGGCATTCATGCAATTCTTTCCAGCCACTAAAAATAAAGAAATAAAGCAATGTACTCTTACAACAGTAAAGAAAACTCAGGTATCTGGCTTCCCCGGTGGTGCAGCGGTTAGGCGCTGTGCTAGGGTGCTGTCGGCAGCGGCGACACGATTTCGACACCCGGCCAGGGAGATTCCCATATGGCACAGCAGACCTCTCCTGCCTCGTCCGCTGCTCCCCCTAGCAGTGTGTTTCTGTCAATCTGCCTGTTCTGTTCGCCACTCTACTCTGTCTCTGGTAAACCCTCTCGCCTCTGGTCTGTACCCCAGCTTGTATGCATGAATAAATAAATCTTTAAAAAAACAAAATAAAGTGTAAAAACTAATTTCAGAGAAATATGTATGCTATGACACATTCTTATATTGTAAAAATGTGGACAGTGGGGGAAGGGATTAGTGGACATTGTTATAATCTATTTTAGACATTTCTCTAATATTTGAAAATTTTCCAACTTGCACAGTTTTTTTTTTGGTTAGAAAAAAACACTAAGAAGATAAATACATGAAATTTGCAGCGACATGGATGGAATTAGAGGGGATCATACTCAGTGAAATAAGCCAGAAAGAAAGAGAAAAATATCGAATGGTTTCACTTATAACAGGATTCTAAGGAAACCAAATAGGAGAGAGACAATCAGCTGGGGTGGGGGGGGCAGGGAGTCAGAGGGAGGGAAGGAAAAGCGCACAAAATGGAATAGAAAAGAACACAAGGGACCATGGAGATGGATCACGGGTGAATTGGTGGTGGGCTACCCAAGGGGAATACAAAATGTAAAAGACATAAATAACAATAAAAATATATATTAAAAAAAAAACACTAAGAAGAAGTAACTACTGTCTCCTGTGTTAGAAAACTATATTTTAAAAGAGTATATTTCTTTACCTAAAAGTATTTTAATCACCTGACTTTCAAACTCTAGTAAAAAGATATTTAATCTGCGTATATATGACATTAATGATTTTGCATTAGGATGAAAGATGTCTCCTTTTGGTTTGGAGCAAAGGCTCACAACCAGTGAAAGAATGAAAGATATAACTTTTCAATTCTTAAGCAAGGTCTTACATGCAGTAGAGATAGCCTAAATATTATTATGGGGAAGAGGGTCAGAATATCTTTACAAAGTATCGAGACTAGTAAAGTTTGTGTTCCTTCTCGATCTGTGTTGCCCTCTTCCCTGACATCTTTGAGTTCCTCTGACCATCTTCATATATATATATATATATATATATATATATATATATATATATATATATGAACAGGATTTCCTGATTCTTTTTATTTTTGATGCATACAAAAACTGGGGTGTATGACAGAGGTGTGTGTGTGGGTGAGAGGATTCACTGGGGACAGACTGGGCAGCAAAACAGGTGGATCTATTGAAATAAACTGTTGAGGGGAGCAGTGGATGAGACAGGACAGGTCTGCTGAGCAATGTGGGTCAGCTCCCTGGCTGGGAATTCAAACTCAGATGTTCTGACTTAGTATCTGCAGATGTTTACTCCTAAGCCTGTGATTATCAATATGTGAACCCTGACCAACAACATCTTTATCACCTGGGATCTTATTAGAAATGAAAATTCTTTTTTTTCCCTAATCTTTTCACTTATGCTCTTTATTCAGATTTGCCAGCAGATCTGAGAATAGCCAGTCATCATGCCCCAAAGAAACCATTCTTACACCTCATCTCTAGCTGACTGTTTTATCACTTAAAAAAAAAAAAAAAAAAGGCAGTTAATTCAGTGAGAGGATTTTCATTCCACACGGTTAACAACTCTGAATCTGTGGCGCTCAGTTTCCCCAAAGTTCCTTCTTCTCGGGCAACTGTTGTTTTTTAAAAATTTATTTAATTTATATCCTTCACACTATTGTGTATTCCCCATAGGTCACCCACCACCAATTCACCCGTGAACCATCACCATAGTCCCTTGTGCTCTTTTCTCCCCTATTTTGGTCTCTCTTCCTCCTCCTCCCCTGTAGAAGGTCTCTTATTTGTGGTTGCCTGCTAGTTTTTGCTTTTGTTATGTTTTGTGTGCTATTTTCTTTTCCTTCTGATTTCTCGTTTGGCTCTCTTATATTCCTCCTATAAGTGATACCATTTAATATTTTTCTTTTTCCTTCTAGCTTTTTTCGTTGAGCATGATCCCTTCTAGCTCCATCCATGTTGCTGAGAATGTGTTAGATTATCATTTTTGATTGCTGAATAGTATGCCATTGTGTACATGTATCACATCTTCTTCATCCAGTCATCAATTTTTGGGCATTTGGGTTGTTTCCATGTTTTAGCTATTGTAAATAATGCTGCAATAAACATAGGTGTGCATGTGACCTCTTGGATTAATGTTTTTGTGCCCTTTGGGTATATTCCTAGGAGCATAATTGCTGGGTCATGTGGAAGCTCCATTTTTAGTTACTTGAAATATCACCATATAGCTTTTCATAGAGGTTGGACCAGTTTGTGTTCCTACCAACAGTGCAGGAGCGTTCCTTTTTCTCCACATCCTCGCCAACATTTATGGTTTTCTGTTTTTTATTAATGAGTGCTATTCTTGTTGGTGTAAGGTGGTATCTCATTGTGGTTTTTATTTGCATTTTCCTGATTATGAGGGGTGTTGAACATTTTTCATATGCCTGTTTGCCATAGAAATGAAAATTCTTCATCTCTACTCACATCTACTGGATAATAAGCTCTGGAGAATAGAGAGCTATTTTTGAAAATGCCCTGCAGGTGATTTAAAGCACACTGTGTCCTAAATTATAGAACAGTGTTGTCTAATTGAACTTTCTGGGATGATGGAAATGTTTTTGTACTCTGCTGTCAAATAAGGTAAGTAACACCCACATTTGGCTATTGAATATTTGAAATGCAGTTAGTGACTGAGAATATATATTTTTAATTTTATTTAGTCACATAAGGCTAAAAGCTATCATTGGCACAAGTATTATTGCCTTACCTCCTTGACTTTGGTTCTCTTTTAGAGAATCCCTCAACTTTAAGGTACACTACTAATATAGTCAATTAACAGCAATTATAGCAGAATGGTATGAGAAATACATTGTAATAAGTGCATTTCTCAGAAATTGGGCCTCCCTGGTGGCACAAGGGGTTAAGTCTCAGCACTATGAAGCTATCCATAGCCACTACAAGAATTGGATCACCTCCAAGGACGCTGTCTTGCCTGCTATGCAGAACACATTGTCCAGGAGCTCCTCACATTATCTATGTGTGTATTTGGTTTTTAAAAGTATAAATGGTAGGATTCAATCCATATGATCATATTATTAGTCTACATGATATCAAATGTAATGACTAGGTTGTTTACACAGATTGATGATCCTGTATTGATGGTGAACAGATTGATGCACAAGAGAGAAGAATTTTACAAATATTGACCTAGATATGACTTTGGTAAAAGATCATAAAAAAATCCTAATTGAATACACCTTTTTCTTTTAAAGTATATAAGAATATATAGGTATGATCACTCATTTGATATGAATCAAAGGAAATTTTCTGACAAGTTTTGAGCTCTTTATACTGTTAGGAAGTAGCCAACCTGAAATGCAATGAATGTAAAAGAGTCACTTTATCACCGTAACCTGGTTTGAAAGTGGTGGCAATGAAGAAAGCAGTGTCATATGCGCTGTTAAACCAAACAGTAGGGTGATAAAAAGAACATGTCAATGCTTTAATTTATTTACAACTATTCAAAGGAGAAAGAAACTCCAACTAGTACACAATAACATTCTTGATACTACAGTGAAACAGATGTTAAGAATATTAAATCTCCTCAGTTCACCTTGGGAAGTTCATTAACAGGAGGCAGGGGTCAATTTCAACACATATTATTGATTCCTTAGGGGTCACCTCTGATGAGAATTTAATGATGAGCACCTCTGTGTTCTTGAGAGAGGCATGATGGGAGTTGTGCTTTAAGAAAATTATTCTGGTGAGGGACTATAGTGGGACTTCCTCCTAGGGGACACAAAGACCAGAATGAAGTGGTTGCTGGAGGAACTGGAAAGGCAAAGAATCTATGTGAAACAGGCAGAGGTAGTACCTCAAGGAAACTTATTAGATACAGAGGGTTGAACTTTATCATCCATAAATGCAAAGTTTAAATATGGGTGCCAGGAAGATAGTGGTATTTTCAATTCACTTTGAACCAAAAAGATATGGAAGGAAGGCGATATGTCATGGACTTGAGGGATGTAGCATTTAGCAGCTGTTGACAAGTTTTGATTCCTGCCATGATCCATCCAAGCTGGCAGAAAATGAAGCCAAAGGTATATAATCAATTACCTACCAGGATTTGGCCAAGATTCTGGAGACAGCATAAAGAAGAGAGCCATAACATTCTTCTTTGTTCAAAAGCCTGGGAATGCAAAATTTCAAGTTCAACTAGTGGTCCAACGTATAACTAGCCTGATAAAATGTCCTACTTAATTATATGACAAATTGTTTCACCCCAGTTAATTCTCCCCTCCTTGGTTTTTGCAGAGTGTGCATGACTCTTATTTTATATTATAATGAATTGCTAGGTTGGGAGTTCCTTGATTAAAAGGACTATGTCCTATTTAACTTTATATTGTCAGCCCTAGCCTAACAACCTAGCACACAAATATTGGCTAAGTACTGAGTAAAGGAATGACTGCATGAGAGAACAAGAGTACTAGGTGTATCCCTCTTCATGTTGCAGAGGTTGTTGGGGTCTCTGGCCACAGGTATCTTGACATCGACTCAAATTGCTCCTCCTGGTGGGTGCTATTGATATTGGATGTATGTGACAAGGGCTTTGGAAGTGGTTGTGATGGTGGCATATGGTGTGAGGGGAGGACATCATGGAGTGGGTGTGTGTTGGGACAATGGAACAGAATATATCTGTGGATATACATTTATTTTTAGTGCCATCTAGGTCTCAACATTTCTCAGAAATTGGGGCCTCTCTGGTGGCACAAGGGGTTAAGTCTCAGCACTATGAAGCTATCCACAGCCACTACAGGAGTTGGATCCCCTCCCAGGGAGCTGTCTTGCCCGCTGCTCCCCTCAGCGGTGTACTTCAGTAAATCTGCCTGCTCTGCTCCAGACTCTGTCTCTGGTGAATCCTCTCACCACCTCCACATCTCTGGCCTATACCCCAGCTGTTGTATGCATAAATCTAAAAAAAAAATATTTTTCTCAGTAATTTTGATTTTCCTTCTCTTAATTCAAATTCCGGTGTTCCTTTTCCTACTTGTCAGATACTTCTACCTGAGAGGTAGAGATAGAAGTAATGTGGTATCTACCAGTTCTTTGCGCTAAGTGCTGGGATACAAAATCCAAAGAATGAGTCCTAGAGTGCAAGGTATCCTGCCCATAAGGCCTCTATTGTTCTGTTTTAGCTCCTATTGTTATGTCTAGAGACTTTGATAACCTTGTGCTTTCTGTTGCAATATGATGTCCCATGTTTGTCTTGAATTGTATCATTTCTTTTTTGGAAAAATTCCCCTTTAAAAAAATGAATAATAAAATCTTCATCATCTAAAAAGTCTTCCTTTTTTATGTTGTCAACAATCTTCTGTTTTATTGGGAGAATATTTCAACTTTAAGAAAACGACATTGGGGCTTTACTTGTAAGGTGTATTTACTTTCCTTTTCAACTTAATGGCATCCTGTTTTTAAGATTTATTTTATTTATGCATACAAGCTGGGGTATAGGCCAGAGGAGTGTGTGTGGGGGTGGTGGGGGGGCGGGTAAGAGGATTCACCAGAGACAGATGGGAAGCAGAACAGGTGGATCGACTGACATACACTGCTGAGGGGAGCAGCCAGAAAGATGGGAGAGGTCTGCTGCACCATATGGAAATCTTCCTGGCCAGGTATCGAACTCACGCTGCAGTGGCTCTGGATAGTGCTGAGACTTAACACATTGTGCCACCAGAGAGGCCCAACTTAATGGCATCTTGATAATTGTGTATGAGATTCAGCAAAGTTCTAACAATGATATTGAATATTTTAAAGCAAGTCTTTTCCTTAGTGATTCTAATACAGATCTGGTATCTGCTTTGGATTTAACCATGATATCAAATACTTATTGGTTACGTTGATTATATTTAAATGTGCATACATTTTTGAAAAACGTGGGTGAGAGACCTGTGGGGAGGCTGACAGAGGCAGCCTTGAGACTTGCCTAGCTCCTACTGCCCTTTCCTATGCGCCCTGTCGAGAAGGTACCATACACTTGGGCCCAGCTATCAGGCCTCAGTGGCCCTGCTTTAGTCCAACCCTGTTTGGCTGGGTATTTACCCATGAGGGGATGGGTAACTTTGAGTGTTTCATGGGGAAACTATATTCTTTTTTTTTTTTTTTAAGATTTATGTATTTATGCATATAAGAGCTGGGGTGTAGTTCAGAGGTGGGGAGGAGGTGAGAAGATTCATTAGAGACAGAATTGGGAGCAGAACAAGCAGATCGACTGAAGTACACTGCTGAGGGGAGCAGCTGGCGAGACAGGAGAGGTCTGCAGCACCATGTGGGAAGCTCCCTTGTTGGGGATCGAATTCATACTGCAGTGGTGCAATTGCTGCATAGTGCTGAGACTTAATCTGTTTCACCACCAAGGAGACCCTAAATTCTAAACTTAAATGGAAACAATTAATTTTTTCTTATACAGTATGTCAAATCAAGCAATAGCCCCAGTAAATGTTGGAAAGTTTTCTACTACAGAAGAGTTAAAGATAGAGAATGTGGAAGGAATAATAGATTTAGAGAGCCACCATTTTGCAATCCTGCTGCAATAACACTGGTCAACAGTGAAATCATTACTGACTTAAAAAGGCCCTAATCTGTAGTATCTTAGTGTGCTGAACATAAATATAACATTGAAAATATTTTTCGCTCTTGTTTTGAAGATATTTCATATAATTCATTTTATATGTTTCACAGTGTCAATTTATCCAGTAGGACTGCAACAACGTCCTAAATCAGCCTAGAATAATGTAATATTGCATCGCATTGCATAATACCATCATGCACACATCATCCAGAGTTGTTTGCATCATTTTCTGATGCAATGCAATATTACTGCCAGGCAGCTGCTGAAGTAAGCTCACGTCAGCTGTGCACTATATAAAGCCCTGTCGGAAAGGTTGAGCATTTAAAATATTTCAGACTTTGTACAAGACAGTTTAAGCTACTGTTCCATAGAACTGTTATTCTTTAATCCATTTAGGCACAATACAGAACAATAATACCTCGAAAGTGCATTAAGAGTGTGGACAATTTCTGCTCTATTTGTGGGGAAGTGACATTTGCCAACCAGAAGAAAAGTATCACTTCTCAAGTGAAGAAGGCTTATCATCTTTACTTCGGATGCAAGGTTGGTGACCAAGACAAGCCTCGAGCCCCACATATATGCTGTGTTACATGTACAACATAGCTTTTACAGTGGTGAAATGGCAAAAGACCATCAATGCCATTTGCAGTCCCCATGGTGTGGAGAGCCAAGCAACCACATAAAAGACTGTTACTTCTGGTTGGTTCCTCCTCTTTCTGGTGGAATAAGGAAGCCAAAGAAGTGGAGAATAGTCTACCCAAACATTCCATCTGCATTGAGATGACTGGTTCGACAACTTGCTGCAAGGTGATGCGAAACAAGCATGGAGTGCTTTTCTCCTAGTGTCTACAAACTTTCTTGGGTATGTTAGGACAAAAAACTACAAGGAGCTAATGGAAAACATGCTGATGCAGTATTAGAAACTTGGTTGTAATATGTCTCTAAAGATCCACTTCCTTCATTCCCATCTCGATTTCTTCCCTGAAAACTGTGGTATGGTTAGTGATGAACATGGCGAACCGTTTCATCAAGATATCGCAACAATGGACCAAAGATACCAGTGAAAATGGTCCACTACAATGCTGGCTAACTGCTGCTGGACACTCCCCAGAGATGCTCCTGAACAGCTGTATAAGAGACAAGCAAAGAAATCTAAGAAGTAGTGTATGACTTGATTTTTCACAGGTATTAACCATAGGCCTATCACAATTGGCATGCATTTCCTGATGTAAACATCCATTTATTGTAGATTACAAAAAACTAGAGCCAAAATCAGAATTTGACTGCCATATTCATATTGAGTACATACAAATTGATAGGAAATGACTAATTTTATTTCAGTAACATGACTTTTGTAAAAATTTGTTGACCAGTGTAAACAATGAGGCCTTAATGGTTAGTGGATGAAGCCAGTAGGTGAAAGACCAATAGGGATCTTTATAATGGAGGGATTCAACAGCTACTACACAAATCTACTGAAAATCTTAAGGAAAAGAGAAATTACAGACACTGGGGTACATGATATGACACAACATAAAAAGCACCATATCATGCTAAAAGTGGTGAACTTGAATCTAATCAAGATTCTGGGCCTCCCTGGTGGCTCAGGGGTCAAGTCTCAGCATTATAAGGCTATCAGCAGTCACTGCAGCACAAGTTAGATCCCCAGCCAGGGAGCTGACCCACATGGGGCAGCAGACCTCTCCTGCCTTGCCCCGCTGCTCCCCTCCGCAGTGTATTTCAGTAAATCTGCCTGGTCTGCTCCCCACTCTATCCTTGGTGAATTCTCTTCTTTCAATATCCCCACCCCCCACCTCTGGCCTACACCCCAGTTCTTGTATGCATAAATAAAAATTAATCTTTTTTAAAAAAGAGCTAATTAATGTAAATCTCTTTACAAAGCATCTGATATATGGTAACTACTCAACAAATGCTAGTTATTATTGTATAAATAAGTGTTTTTCTTTCCTATCCTTCTAATGAATCAGGAATTATTTTCTTTTGCTCTCAGTTTGAACATTTGTAAAGAAGATATAAACTAATAATAAGGATGGTGTCTAAATTATTAATTTTAAAGAGATGGGCTCTAGTAGTATATTTGACTTACAAGCTTAAAAGATTATTGAAATATGTAACATTAGTTAATGATATTAAAATACTTTCAATGGGTTTTGGGGCTTGGAAAATGACTTTAAAGCAAACATACTTTCATTATTCATCAATGCTAATACAGCCTGACTTGCTCTCAGTTTGCATACATAATCTATGTGCATTCTTTAGAAAAGGTAAACATCTTTGCAAAAGCTCTTCATGGTACCTCCCTGAATTTAGAAGTAATCGCAATTGATTTAGTCAGCTTCAGAACTATCTCACCCTTGCAGATGGGATGCCAGTACTGTCATTGTGATACTTTCAGTGACTTGGGAGGGGATGCAGTAAGTTTGTCCTGAGAGGCAAGTACATGACTCAAATTTCCTTGTAGATGAAGTAGTGAAGAAGAAATGGCACATTTCTTTGGAAACATTTCAATATTGTTACTTATACAAGGAGGCAGAGAGCAATGCAGCTGGAAGATTAAATGGAGAGATGAGCACACAGATGTTATAAGAAAGCACTGGTACATATGGCACATTAGAGTTATGTTAAATACCTAACAAGCTAAACAAAAGTCCAAGTAGCAAATGATCTCTTCATCTTTCTGCAGGAATATGGCAGCCAAAAATAAGTCATGTTATGGAGAAACTACAGATAAATTTAAAAAAATAAAATACTCCTTTAAACTGATGTGGAATTGCCAGTTGGAATTGAAGCCATCAGAAATGTGAGAAGGCAGTTTATAGAAAGCCTAAATAATACATTAACTCTGACAGATTACAGTGTAAAATAGAGAAAATTTATCTTCCTCTGAAAATTACTATAGTTTATTAGATTATCAGCCATGCTCACAAAATAAAAATATGCAAATATTTATTCAGGAACAAAATAGAAAAATATTGGTAACCAATTACAGATCTATGACTATAACACAATTTCTGTGAGATAAATTTGTCAAATGTTCTATGAGTTATCAATATTATTAAGATAATGAAGATTTTTCTTTTTTTTTTAAATTTATTTTATTGATTAGTGCATACAAGATCTGGGGTGTAGGCCAGAGGTGTGGGGGGTGAGAGGATTCACCAGAGACAGAGCGAGGAGAGAACAGGCAAATCTACTGAAAAACACTTCTGAGGGGAGTAGCGGGCGAGGCAGGAGAGGTCTGCTGCGCCATGTGGATCAGCTCCCTGGCCTGGGATCAAAGTTGTGCTGCAGTGGCTGCTGACAGCTTCATAGTGTTTATACTTAACCCCTTGCACCACCAGGAAAGTCCATCTTTTTTTTATCTTTTGTCTATATTTTGTATCACAATGGTCTGATACATAGGCCTTAGGTATCTGAGGCAGTGAATACAATCTGTATTTTAGTCACAGTGATGGAAATTAAAATGACATCAAAGATTCAATCTCTTTTTTTGTTATTCTCTGACTTTGGGGTGGGGGGCTCCTCAGGTTTGCAATGTGGTCTCCATTATCTAATGTTTTGTTATTAAAGAACTGTAATTTTCTGTCTTTTGAGAAACAATAATATACTTAAAATTTTCTGTTGCTTTTTTGATATGTTAAAAGTAAAAATTCATAATATTTATTACAATTACTAAAACGGGAAAAGAAGTTAACAGCAAATCCACAGCATTTGTTTTTGGAAGGTAGATAGCAATAATAATGAGCAGCCACAATGTCCCAGATACAATCCTAGGTACCCAGGATACAGCTATTAGTAGACAGACAAGGACCTCAAGCATATATAGGAAGCTTCATTTTAATGTAGAAAGAGATAAGAATAACTAAATCATTTCAAGCAGTGATGAATGATGGGGGAAATAACATACGGTGACATGATAGAGTCTAGGGGACTGTTTTAAACAGGGAGGTCAAAGGTTCTCTGAATTAGGAATATATAAACTGAGAATTAAAGAGAAAGAAGGAGCCAGGGAAGCAAGATCTGATACAAGAACATTCTAAGCAGAGGGCAGAGCTAGTGCTTAGGCTGTAGGGCAGGAATAAACTTGATCAGGGACAAAACATGGAAAACATAATGCATCTGTAATGAACTTACTGATTGCATTATATATGCTTAAGATGGCAGTGCTAATATTAAAAAAAAATACACTAGTCCTTAGGAGGGACTAAATTCAAAGTATCCAAGAGTGGTGCTGATGACTGCAATGTGACTGCGAGAACGAGCAAGGCCCATTGCCAAAGGCCCAGATGTTCCAGAATGAGTGAACTAAATTCCCGAGCTAATTCAAGTACTCTTGGCCTAGACTCAAAGCCATCATAAGAACACCATCCACATGGACTCAGAGTAGACTGTTTTGTCATGTTATGAAATTGGTAAGAAGGCCAACTCTAATGTCACAATTGTAAAAGGCAGTGACTTGTAATACTCCCTTCTTCCCTTTTTGTAGCCCTGAAAAAAACTGTAAAAATATTCCATAAAACACCTCCTAGTTTTCTTGCAGTATTGGTCAGCAAATACTAATACTTATTATTAATAAGGGAAATAAGACTTAAATTTACACCCTCCCAATCTAATTATTTTCAGATTTATTTTGAATGTACTTGTATATTCATAAAGTAATTTATCATCACTCAACTCTGATCCCTCATAGGGAGTCTCAATACTTTTGCCAACAAATTGTCTGGCTGTAAATTTAAAATAACTACTGTTAAGCCTCGGATTTTAGATTATTTAAGGAGAATAAGATGCTGTCTCTGTAGTTTTTGTGTTAAATAAGTAATGGTACTTTTGAAAGGTGTTTTTAACTCAACCTTTTGCAGGATAGGGATCCTTGCTATTTAGAAATCGTACACCCATTTACTTTTATGAAAGAGCTATATTAGTATCTGTTTTTGCTAACCAAAAGAAATCTGCAGAGAAATTTTGCTTTTATGACAATAGGTGTAAACTGAAAATACTGTTCAGGAAGTATGGCAAGTTGGTGGTTACGTGAAGACACCAGGCTCGCCTCCTCTACTGAACAAAATTAGTAACCCCTGAAAGACAAATGAGGACCACGGCATGCATCAAGAACAATGGTATGGTGGGAATGGGTAGGAAAACTTTAATTGAATTGTGCTTGCAATTATACCAAGACTGCACAACTTATGAGAGGAAGGGGATGCTGCTCTAGGGAGGCCCCCTACAGTTGTTGATTCAGGGACACATACACTTATGGGGGACTCTAGCGACCTGATGCAGCACTGGCTAAGGGCATCACAAAGTTGGCATCCAGGACAGGGGGTGCACTATTGGAGAACTCTTGGAGCATGGGTGTAGAATGATGATTGTGAACTTGAGCCTCAGGTTCCCAACAGAGAACAGCTGGAGCCCTAACCAGCTGGGAGACCTGGGTTTGAACACCTGAATCTCCTCATAGAAGAAGCTATTATTTGAAACACCTCCCCCCAACCCAGGACCAAAACTAAGATAATAGCTGAATGCTTTCACTAACCAGAGTTTAAGCACTTGGACTTAACAGGAGGACACCTCTCTGCGTAAGGCTCTGTACTAGAATAGCAAAGAGAACAACTCCCAGCTGGTGTCCTTGTTTCAACTACAATCTGTGCTGGGCCTCCCTGGTGGCACAGGGAGTTAAGTGCAGCACTATGAAGCTATCCAGAGCCACTGCACCACGAGTTCAATCCCCGGCCAGTTCAATTCCCACATGGCACAGCAGACCTCTCCTGTCTCACCCGCTGCTCCCCTTAGCTGTGTATTTCAGTCGATCTGCCTGTTGTGCTCCCCACTCTGTCTCTGGTGAATCCTCTCACCACCCCACACCTCTGGCTTACACCCCAGCTCTTGTATGCATAAATAAATAAATCTTAAAAACATAACACCTACAATCTGTGGTTAGATTGCATCGAGTACTCAGACAGCTTAGAGGTAGGAGCTGTTATGAGACCATATAAGATATTTAGCCTGAGATGTTGGCCTACAGAAGGGGATCTTGGTGAACCCCCACCACACTACTCTGGTACATGCAGCAAGTAGGAAGCTTGAACCCTTGACTCACTGAACTAGACTTTTCTGTTTCCCAGTCTGTGCCCCAGTCCCTTCTCCTGATCACCCCACGCCAGTATCAGTTCTCCTGCCACCCAGGCAGGTGCAAAGACAGGTGTGAAAGTTTATCTCTATTACAACCTATAAAAAGTAAAAATAAAAGGGTAGTAGAACAATTCACAAATGAAGCAAAGAAAAACAAATCCCGAGAGGGTCTCAATTCAGCAGAACTACAGATTATACCTGAAGAGTTCAAGGTAATAGTTATAACAATTGCTCAGTTAAAAAAAAAAAAAGAGGATGATGTAAAATGGGAATAAAGAGAGAAAAATGTGAGGTTGTTACAATTAGAGTTAACAGATCGAAAAAATACTATAACTGAACTAAAAAATACAATAGAGAGTCTCAACTGTAGAACCACGCAAGCAATGGAAAGAATTTGTGAACTCAAAAGGGTTATAGGGCAGGGAGAAGGGCACCCCAGAACCCTCAAACTTGCCTGCTCTAAGTAGGGTCTGCCACCTGCTGCATCAGGACAAACCATGTAAGACGTTTAATGGAAAGGAACTTTAATACAATTGGTGTGCAACAAAGAAAAGCCAAAGAATATAGTTTTCAAATCAAGCACCCAAAGTTACCCATCCTTTCATGGGTAAATGTCCAGTCAAACAGGGTTGGCCCAAAGCAAGGCCCGAAAGTCTGCCACAAGTCTAAAGCACCTTCTGCATTCAAAGAAGATAAACACATGCAATTTGCAGCGACATGGATGGAATTAGAGGGGATCATACTCAACGAAATAAGCAAGAAAGAAGGAGAAAAATATCGAATGGTTTCACTTATAACAGGACTATAAGGAAACCAAATAGGAGAGAGACACTCAGCGGTAAGGGGGTTACAGGGGTAGGGGAGGATAAGGGCACAAAATGGAGTAGAAAAGAACACAAGGGACCACGGAGACGGATCATGGGTGAATTGGTGGTGGGTTACCCAAGGGGAATACAAAATGTAAAAAACATAAATAACAATAAGAAAAAAATAAAGCACCTTCTGGTGGGGACCCATAGAAAAGGGTCAGAAACAGTTAGACAAGTCTGGGAGGAAAAGAGCAAAATCAAAATCAAGATAAAAGCTGCCATTGTTAACCTTCCCGCAGGTCTCTCACCCATGTCTGTTTCAACCAGCCTAGGACCAAGAAGCAAGCACATTTTCTTCACAGGTCTCTCTGCTCCATTTACCTTCTCCAGGTCTCCTTGCTCTTCATCCTTCCTTCCTTCCTTCCCCAGTCTCCTTTCCAGCTTCTTCTCCCTGCTCAGCTCCACTCTCCCTTCGGTGCTGCAGGGAACCTGGAGCCTCCCCTTTTCCTGGGGACCACCCTGTTACAAAAGAACAGTGTTGGAGAACACACAAATAGAATAAAGAAAAAAAGAAAAGAAAAAAAGAAAGTAGTATAAGGACCCTCTGGGATAACCTAAAGAGAAATAACATCTGTTATCATGGGGATCCAGGAGAAGAAAAAAAACAAAGGTGTAGAAAATTTATTTAAAGAGGCCTCCCTGGTAGCGCAGCGGTTAAGCACTGCACTGTGGAGCTGTCGGCAGCAGCGATGCGAGTTCAACACCTGGCCTGGGAGAGTCCCACATGGCTCGGCAGACCTCTCCTGTCTCGCCCTCTCTTCCTTTCAGCAGTGTATTTCCTTCGGTCTGCCTGTTCTGCTCCCGGTGAATCCTCTGGTCGCCCCAGGCCTCTGGCCTGTACCCCAGCTTGTATGCAAAAAATAAATAAATCTTAAAAAAAAAAGAAAATTTAAAGAAATGATTGCTGAGAACCATCTTCACCTGGAAAACATGCTGTATGAGCAGCCCTCTGCTCCTGGTTCTCCGCAGGCACTGGGTCCCCAGCTGAGTGGCATCAGCCTGGGCTTTGTGTTTTAGGAAAAAAAAAGAGAGAGAGGAAAAAACCCCAACCAGGCCTCCCTGATGGTGCAAGGGATTAAGTCTCAGCCTATGAAGCTATCGACAGCCACTGCAGCATGAGTTCCATCCCACCCCCGCCAGGGAGCTTCCCAGAAGGCGCAGCAGACCTCTCCCGCCTTGCACTGCTTCCCTCAGCAGTGTATCTCAGTCAGGCTGCCTGTTCTGCTCCCCACTCTGTCTCTGGTGAATCTGCTTGCTCTCACACCTCTGGCCCACACCCCAGCTCTTACATGCATAAATGAATGAATCTTTAAAACAACAACAAAAAAAAGGACCAGCAGGTCAAGTTCATACCCCACCCACCTTGTTCCGCTAAGCCCCACCCCCCACGCCAGCGCGCCTGCGCAGGAGGGAGCCGACAAGGCAGGTCGGAATCCTACTTGGCCTCGGTTTAGCAGCCTAAGAGGTGTTGAAAACAGCTCAGGTCCAAGCGCCCAGTGGAATTAATCTCCTTCCCACTTGTACAAATCAGCAGAAATCAAGTCTTAGAAACAGCTGGCCTGGGGAATGGACCAATCAGGTTTGAGAGGCGGGTCCCCTGAAGGAGGATATAAGTCAGACTTCAGGCCTCTTGAGAGGGGTTGGGATCAACATGGAGGGAGCTTGGGGAGACCTTGCACGGAAACCGACTGGGCTTCAGCAGTTCTTTGCTTCAGCTTCATTAATCAGGAGTGCCATGGCCTATTCACATCATCTTTGAACTGTGTAAACACAGGTGCCATGGTCCATTCGCCCTGCCTCAGAGTACCTCTGGTCGGAGCCTGGCACTGCCCATCCTGGCCTGGCCTGCCTGTTGGAGCCTACGCCGCCCACCTGTGACTTCCCCCAGCTGCACAATTACTTGGCTCCTGGCCCACGGCTTGCCTGCGTGCCTCTGGTTCAGGCTTTCACTGGAGGGTCAATCTCTCTTGCAGCAGCAACTTTTGGTTTGGACTGCCGGACACTGTGGACACTCTTTGGGGTAGGACATCTGGCCATTTGTGGCCATAGAAACATTTTCCTTTCCATAAACCCTGTTGCTGTACCCATGTGTTGCCGTTGTGAGCTCTTGGATGAGAATCCACAGTGTCCTGTCCCCCAAATATATAATTGATTTATATATTTATATTATATATAACTGAATGAAAATTAAAATTACATATTATCTATAATTGAATTATATATTTATTTTTTTAAAAGATTTATTTGTTTTTTAAAGATTGATTGATTTATGCATACAAGCTGGGGTACAGGCCAGAGGTGTAGGGCGGGGAGATGGTTCACCAGAGACAGAGTGGGGAGCAGAACAGGCAAATCGGTGGAAATACACTGCTGAGGGGAGCAAAGGGCAAGGCAGGAGTGGTCTGCTGTGCCATATGGGAAGCTCCCTGGCTGGAGAGTGAACTTGTGCTGCAGTGGCTGCAGATAGCTTCATAGTGCTGAAACTTTAACCCCTTGTGCCAATTCAGGGAGGCCCTGAATTATATATCTATATGTAACCCCAAAGGATTCTTCAGTTTGTTTCAATATCAGAGGTCCTAATCGAAAGGCCCAAAAAGTTCCAAAGAAAATAATACCAGACAGATACATTCCAAGACGGATTATAATATAATGGTTAAAAGCCAATGATAAGCACAAAATATTGAAAACAGCACTCATCATTCTTTTCTTTTTTTTGCAGCCTCTGTTACACCAGCAGCCTGCACCTCTGCATATCAATATTGGGACCGTCAAGCATCTCCCCGGGAACTGCTTCATGCAGACCAGGTATGATCATATCATTCTTGCTTTTGCTATGTTTTACTTTTGTGTTATTTGATAATGATTTGGTAGTTATTTTTGGAATGCTTAAAATATATCCTATTTAGGATAATGGTAACGGATTTTTCACTTTAAATTAATAGGTGACAGGGGAGACCTGTACTATGAAGATGGAGGTTAAATGATTGTGTGTAAATTTGACATGTCTGTTTCCGTTGATACTCATTTGCCCCAGATTTGAGAAATGTAGTGTGAAAACAAGTCACTTTATTAAGGGAAGGAGTAATAATGTAGATTTTTCGCTGCTAAGTAGGGGTCTTAATGTTTGGGGGAAAGGTTATCCTGAACAAACTTCACAAATAGGTTTTATGGATGCTGCCCCAACCCTAGACCAAAGAGATCCAAGACACCAAGGACTACAAATCCTATAATGTCATCACCACTGAAGGGAGGATTGTTGGGAACTAAGGGTGGAGTTAAGCAGCCAGGTTTGGTAAATAACCACAGATGTGGACTTTGGGGATCCTTGGTTTTTTGCCAGCTTTCAGCATGCTATTGGGGTTCCTGCTCAGCAGAATTGGTAGGATGCATTCACCAGTTTATCTCTTTCTCCCTGGGTTATTCATTTCTTCATTTCCCCTTTATTACTCTTTTTTGTGTGTACCTGCAGTTGAGTGTCATTATAAGTCCCTTTTAAGTGTGCAGGTGAGGACCCACGGTCAGGCCAACCTGTTTCACATTGGGGTTGCACAGTAACATTAGTACCCTTATTAACTGCTCTTGAAGTCAGTCAAGAAAGTGAAGGAGTGATCGGTTGGAAAATGCCTAGATGTTATTTTGTTCCTGTGTTGTGTGGGATTTGGGAGAAACCATGTCTTCAAAAATGAAAACTAATTGCTGACTACATCTATTTCTTGTTTTTGTTTATTTCATACTAGTTTGTTTAGGGGTTCCACTTTTATTGCTCAATAGACTATATGTTTTGCATTTGCCTCTTCTCTGATTCATTCATCTGGTTCCGAAGGGTTACTCAGTGCCGGCTTGATCAGCCAACCATCTTCATAACAAGACTTGTTGACAAACTCTGGATTTTCTGTAAGAGCTACACTAATTTCAGTTTCTTGTCTTGCTAGACAAGAGTTCATGGGCAGCTTTCCCACTTTGCAAAGCACTGTACAAGTTGTTTGCTCAATTTTGTCCGAGCAGCAGACAGGCTACAGCAAATATCTCTAAAACTTTTTGTGCAAAATTGCTGATTCCCACTTCCAATATGACATTTGGTTATCCATTCATATTTGTCTGAGTTTGTGCAGGGAGAACAGAGCAGATTCTGCATTCACAGGGTGCCTATGGCATGGGCCTGCCACTCTCAGGGCCAAGTGAGGCAGGGTCTCATGGGCAGGAGGCAGAATGCAGGGAGTTGGCCTCAGCCAGCATCTAACAAGGAATAGTCACTGCACAGCACCCCAGAAACCTGGGTCACTGGGAACCGGGGGCCAGTATGGTTAATTTTCCTACTATAATAATTAAATTTGAAGAACAGGTGTTTCCTGCACTCTTGACAACTTGGAGTTCTTCATTCTAGGCTTTCCACATGAAGGGAATTGGGAACTTTAGACTCAGGATCACTTCTGTAAAAACATCTGTCATGGGTGTTGTTCTGTAAGAGGGTGGTCCTCAGGAAAGGGGAGTGTTCCAGGCTCCCTGCCCCACCCAAGGGAGGCTGGAGCTGAGCAGGAGAGACAAGAGGACTGAGAGGAGAGAGGAAAAAAGAGAGCAAGATGGAGAGCCAGAAGAAGCACAGGAGCAGAGAGAAATGCGCGGAAGCTGTACCAGCCTGAACTGTTTGAAACAGATGTGGGTGGGAGACCCGTGGGGAGGTTGACTATGGCAACATTGATCTAGGTTTTGATTTTGCTCTTTAACTCCCAGAATTGTCTGGCTGTTTCTGACCCTTTTCTATGGGTCCCTGCTGAAAGGTGTTTTAAACTCATGTCAGGCTTTTGGACCTTGCCTTGGGCCAATCCCATTTGGGTGGACTTTTGCCCATGAGGTTATGGGTAACTTTGGGTGCTTAGTTTAGAAACTATATTTTTTGTCTTTTCTGTGTTATCACGCTAATTGTATTAAAGTTTCTTTTTCCACTTAAGGTCTTATATATTTTGTCCTGATGTGGCAGGTGGCAGAACCTATTTATTTATTTATTTATTTATTTTTGAGGAATATGAAGTTATTTTATTTTTTAATTTTTTTGTATACATATATATTTATTGTTATTTATATCTTTTACATTTTGTATTCCCCTTGGGTAACCCACCACCAGTTCACCTGTGATCCATCTCCGTGGTCTCTTGTGTCCTTTTCTACTCCATTTTGTGCCCTTACCCTCCCCTCCTCCCCCCACCCCCATTGTCTCCCTCCTCTTTGGTTTCCTTATAGTCCTGTTATAAGTGAAATTATTCAATATTTTTCTCTTTCTTTCTGGCTTATTTCGCTGAGTATGATCCCCTCTAATTCCATCCATGTCACTGCAAATTGCATGTGTTTATCTTCTTTGAATGCTGAATAGTATTCCATTGTGTATATGTACCACATCTACTTGATCCAATCATCTATTTTTGGACATCTGGGTTGTTTCCATACCTTTGCTATTGTGAACAGTGGCAGAACCTATTTAGAACGGTCGGGTTTGGAGGTTCTGGGGGTGCCCCTCTCCCTGCCCTGTAACAGTTCAGGGTTCTATTTGACAACCCCTGGCCTTCTGGAGAGAACAGTTAATTCCTTAACATTAAAAGTCAGTATGTCTGTCTTCGAGGCCAATCAGACTGCTTTTCTCAGTGCATTCAGTTTTGGAAATCCCCAGAGACAGAAGCACTTTTGTTAGTGACCAAAGGAAGAGAAACAAGATGAGTCCCTGGGAACTGCTGTGAGGGAAAATAAAGAAAAACCACGCAGCATGAACAGCAGCTGCTGGTCACACATTGCGACACGAGGACAGTGGTTTTCTTCCTCTGGAAGATGAGTGGCTTCCAAATTACTGATACCATGATTACATCCTGGGCCGGTTACACCAACCTCTTCCCACTGAATCCAGAGGGGTCAAAATGGAGCCCCCACTACCCCTTAGAAATCATCCTGGCTAGCTGTTGAGTCACCTGGGGAGCTCACTGAAATGTAAATTATGATGCAGCATTGGGGGTGGGGAACTGTGTGGTGGTTTTGCATTTTCAACCTACTCCCAGGAGTTATGTAGCTGGGGGTAGGGGGGAGTTGTGGGTGTGGGAAGTTGTGGGTGTGGGGCAGAGGAGTAGCTGAGCTGCACAAACCCCCCCCCCCCCATATGGACTCTGGGTACCAGCTGATTCTGTACAATGATTTCACTGCCTACCAATGAGCTAGTGCTCAACCTTTGTAGACATTTTAAAATATAAATCTTAAAAATCCCGTTAAGTTTAGAGTAAAAATCTAAATGGTTAGTATGGCTTATAAATCTTTTTATGTAACACTGACTTTAAGTTATTATTCTGAACACTCCCTAACCCCCCACCCTGCCCTAAGGCACAAGTACTCCTGCACCTCAAATAGACCAGGTCTGCCTTCTATTCAAGACATATCCCTGCTGCTGTCTTTTCCTTGCCACGCTGTCCCTGTCTACAGCCTCATGGCCTGCTCTCTTCGTTTGGCTCCCAAGTCATTTCTTTAGCCCTTCCTTGATCACCCATTCCAAAAAGGCCACTTTCCTTCTACTTCTAACAACCCTCACCCCTACAGTGTGCTGATTGCTGTTTGAAATTGGTCTGCCTACTTATGTGCTTATTCTCCATCCACCTCCACAAGAATATTAACCATGGGAGAGAAACTGCTGTCTGGCGAGGCCCATGCTACTCCGCCAGATCCTAGAAAAAAGCCTGACGTACAGAGGTACACTCATGTCCCTGTCACAGTGAAAATGAAGGATGGGAGTATCATTCTGGTACATATGTACTTGGAGAGAGAAAGAGGGGCTAAATTTTCAGTAAATATAAGTTGTTAGTCATCTGCGTTTTTCAGTGAAGTGTGGTTTAAACAGCTTAGACATTGTGAGCCTGACCTTGACTCATATGGCATTTCTACTCCGTGTTTAGAAAAATCTTAATTTATACACTTTATGGACGCTGACCTCATTAAGGAAGGAATTCCTTATATCAAGTAAGATCATTACCTAGTTTATGAAAAATCAGACTGTAAGCATAACCAGAAGATGTTCTTAGTTTTTTCAGACCTATTGTCTTAGTGAAAACTATAACCCATGGAAGCAGTTGTAGAACCTGGTTCCTACATGTGAAGGCTTTGACCTATGGACTAGTTGAATATTGGCAAAACACAGATCTTTGGCAGACTTATTACATATAATAAGCAAGACAGGCTTGTCTGTGAGTAGACTGAATTGTGAAAATTCATCTCTGTTTTTTGTTTTGATTTCTAGAAGATCTTCTCATTACTCTTAATTGAGTAAGTATTCTACTGTAATTGAGTTTGTACTTTTAACTGTGATTTTTGAATTGTTTCTATATATTTTTGGGTAAAATTTGTAAAAGATGATAGTCACATTGACCAGAATTCAATCTTTACAGAAAGGTCAACAATGAAAATCAATCTACCTTTTATCCTTGACCTTTGTAGAAAGTGATTAAAAAAGGCAATTTAGGTGATGAAAGGAAACTTGATTAACACTTTATGAACAGGCCTATTGTGCCTAATTTCCAGAGCACTGCAAACATGGGACAGAACGTGGGAACTCTTCTAGAATAAGGAATGAAGAACAAGGACATGACTTAGAGTTCAGAGTTGGCTTGGTGTTTGGGGATTGGCTGATGTTTTCCTTGAAAAACATCTTGTTCAACATCCTTCTTTATAAAGTTGATGAGAATAAGACAATTCTGACTGAAGTGTAGTGAAACGATTTTATTCAGCTACCTGCTTATAAGACCTTTCTCTTAAAGGTGCAGTTTCCAAGAACCTGTTGATTTTAAATGAGGACTTATTGTACTTTGTTTCTGGTCAAGTGGAGCAATTACAGGGAGCAATTAACGAAAATTATCTAAGTTTCAGATGCTGATGTGGCACCTTGGGCAATGATGGGTCCATTTTGGATCTAGAAATTTATTTCAACACTTCGATAATCCACCGTCATCCTCAAGTCAACACTATTGTCAGTTTCTTGTGTACCCTTCCAAATGTCCTATGCAATATCCATGCTTCAGTTTATTAATCTCTAAAATGGGGGTGATAACAGTGTCTGTCTTATTAGGTTTATGAGAGGATTAAATGCATTAACATGTAAAAGCATTCAGTGGTGTCAAGTAGTCACCTACCATGAATTTTAGGATTTAAAAAGTTATTATGCATGTACTGGTATGAAGATTATATATTCAACTAGATATATTGAGCCACATCTATAATATTAGATTTTCTGGTGTCTACATTAAATAAGTCAGAAGTAATAGATGAAAGAGTTTTAGTGGTATATTTATTGCAAGATATCCCAAATGTCACTGCAACATATAATCAATGTAAACATATTTTAATGAAGCATTTTATATTATTTTTGGTATTAATATTTTGAAATTCAGTGTGCTTTTCATGTTTTATAACAATTTATTTATATTTTTAAAAGATTTATTTATTTATGCCTACAAGAGCTGGGGTGTAGGCCAGAAGTGTGGGGGTGGTGAGAGGATTCACCAGAGGCAGAGTGGGGAGCAGAAACAGGCAGATTGACTGAAATACACTGCTGAGGGGAGCAGTGGCTGAGGCAGGAGAGGTCTGCTGTGCCATGTGGGTCAACTCCCTGGCTGGGGATAGAACTCTTGCTGAAGTGGCTGCTGTAGCTTCATAGTGCTGTGACTTAACTCTTCCTAGTGCTGTGATGATGTAACCCCTACATAGTGCTGAGACTTAACCCCTTGCACCACCAGGGAGGCCCTATATAACATTTTAATTGGGACTAGCTTCAAGTGCTCACTGACTACCTGTGGCTTGTGGCTATTGTACTAGACAGAGCAGGTCTACATATCAACCTGTGACTTGTCAATTTTTTTTATTCAAGTAATGCTTTTCTTTGCTCACCTAGATATCATAAAATAATATTTTGGATGGATTTGGAGAGAAGCAAATTACATCTTTAAGTAATGTGGTTTTAGAATTTTAAGTGCCTACAACAAAAATTGATTTCTAAAATGCTTTATATGATAAAAGAACAAGGGCTTTCCATTGGCAAAGACTAAACTCTGTGCTCCTCTTCAGGAACTAGCCCTCCTTGCCTGCCCCCTGCTGGTTCTTCACTGATTATGCTCAGGGAGTTCTTCCAAAGGACTCTTTCCTCTGCAGGGAGGAATATTTAGATTTTCTGACTCCAGGGACTTGTCTGGTTAAGACAGATATGTGATTTGACGGTTTCAAACACATTAGTAGCACAAGATCCTACAAGAAACAGGCAAAAGTCATTCACCTCAGTCAGAGTTTAGGGAATGATTGAAAGAAGAGATGAAACTTGAGTTGATCATTGAAACTTGGGTGGCAATTAATCAAGAGAGGAAGACATGAATATGTCAGAAATGACAAATATGTACAAGTTCAGGGACATGAGAAAACCTAGTTCACTACAATCCTATAAATGATTCCCAAAGTTGTAGCAAAGAAGCAGCAGAGTTTTGAAGTCTCTGAAGAGAAAGCTGCTCTGGTAGCTTAGTGGCTGAAAGCAAGGGTTTTGAGTCAGAAATCTGGTTGAATTCCAGGTTCTATCTCTGTCTCTCCCTCTCTGACTCAAAAAAATTGACTTGTTCACTTTCATTTTCCTTATCTGTAAAGTAGGGACAATAATCAGTGTCTTGTAAGATTACTATAAAGATTAAATGAGGCAATATATGTATAGCACATAGCATAGTGCCTGGTAGATAATAACCAAAAAATATGACCAAGAAGGAAAGTCATGCATCTTTACTTTTTAGTTTTAATGAATGCATAGTAGTGATTCTTTATTTAAAGTTTCTTTTAAGTAAAATATTATAGTAATTATTTGCATATGGAAAATGATAAAATTGTGTAAAAGGAGGTTCAGGAAAAAGCGAAAGCAAGTATCTTCTCAAACTCAGGAATCATGTCTATGATTTGTTCTTCTTGGAGCTAAGCATATATTGTATGTACATATATGTGTATATACATACATACACACTATGTATATATGCAGTTTTGATGTCTATCCAAAGATGAGTTTATGGCTTCATTATTTAACACACATTTAGATGAACTATCATTCAGATATTTTGCTTAGTTTTGTGATAATTATATTTCTTTTCTGTGAAGGTATGAGAAGTATGAGAACTTCTATAATTTGAAGAAATAATTGTGTTTTCTTGTCTGCATATTAGTTATGCAGCTCTTATGTTTAAAAAAAATGGGGGCAGTGTTTTCACTGCACCTCTTAATGATAAATTTGTTACTTTGCTTGGGTCAACCTATTCTGTCCTGTAAGTCTCTGTATTGTCTCTTAATGAGGATGAAATCTTGTGATTAGTATCAAAAATGTGAAAAAGCCCAACTTAGACCTAGTAAGGAAAAAGACAGAAAAGGACACCAGTTTATGTAGATAAAGAGGGTTCATCATTCTAACCATTTTGGCTAGTAGAAAGGTTAAAGGCTAATTAGAATCATCTAGCCTCATTGTCTTTTCCTATTTGTCTTCTTTCTTTCAGCCTCTTTCCACTTCCTTGCCAAATGTCCCTCATGGGTTTTCTTGGGTTCAAGCCAGGCAAGCAATACTGCAAAAATCCTTCAGTAAAAGCGCTCCAGCCATTTTTTTCTTTCGTTCTTTCTTATGTATAAATAAATAAATCTTTAAAAAAAAATATGAGCTGGGGTACAGGCCAGAGGCCTGGGGCGGCGAGAGGGTTCACGAGAGACAGAGTAGGGAGCAGAACAGGCAGATCAGAAATACACTGCTGAGGGGAGCAGCGGGCGAGGCAGGAGAGGTCTGCCGCGCCATGTGGGTTTCTCCCTGGCTGGGCGTCGAACTCACATCGTGCACTGCCGACAGCTCCACAGCGCAGCGCTCAACTGCTGCGCCACCAGGGAGGCCCTCCAGCCATTTCTTGAGTCTCTGCATTTGCTTTTAGATTTTTCCTCCTCTATACCCATCTCCATTACATTCTTTGTATCTATTGACTGAGATATAGGTCTTCCTCAAAGAGAGTCTAATTTCAGCACAATTAAACTAGAAACAAAAAGGAGAAGCTAACTATGTTGTTAATAGCTAAAAGCAAATTCCATATTCCTTCTGAATTCCTTTAGGCACACATGCTTATGTTCATAGCAATATAAATTTATAAGAAATGGAGGAAAAAAAGGTCTATCCTTCCTTTCCTGCAAAATCATACCACACATGACCATGAGAGACTGGATATACAAATGGGCAATGATTGGACTGTATGTATAAACAGCACTAATTCACAATGTGAAATATTATGCTCAGAAAACTAACCCCCATATTGATAATAAACAACCCAGTTTCCTATAAATTGTGGGGACCCACTTGGAACTTCAGAATTGATATGAAGATGATTTTAAATGGAAGACATTCGATATTCAATAGATTAAAAAAGAAGCCTTCCTGGCATTTTTGTCATTGGACTAATAGTGGTAATTTCTGGGAAACGAGGTTATGACAGATCTTCTCTCAAGAGAGTTTCATGCTCATGAAGGAAAAGGCTACTTGTACACTTTACAGGGCAGCCCCAAGGGAAAACGGGGTGACCTGGGTGTGAGTCCTCACCCAACATACTATGAACTCAGGACAAGACTCAAGAGCCCACACACAGGGAAAAGTTAATAAAGATTTGTCGCAAGGAAAATGAGAGGAGGGAGAACATGGATTAATTGTTCAATACATCCGACCTGCAATGCTGGCTGAGCTGAGACCTGGGTGCATGCCGAAAGCCGGCAACACCAAGAAAATGCAAGCCCACGTGATGGGCTTTATACCAAGTATGGCTACTTAACTCTACCCCGAATTCCCAGCAACCCCCCTTCCAGAAGTCAAGGGTCATAGCAGATTCATGGCATGCTGGGAGTTGTGCTCTTGGGCACGTGAGATCTCTTTGGCATGGAGGTGGGTGTGGAGTCCATAAAACATCAGTGTGTAGAGTTCACTCAGGACATACTGTTCCTTCAACACACAAACATAAACATTATCATGAACTTTTTTTTTTTTTTTTTTATTTATACATACAAGCTGGGGTACAGGCCAGAGGTGTGGGGTGGTGAGAGGGTTCACCAGAGACAGAGTGGGGAGCGGAACAGGCAGATCAGAAGTACACTGCTGAGGGGAGCAGTGGGAGAGGCAGGAGAGGTCTGCCGCACCTTGTGGGATTCTCCCTGGCGGAGCATTGAACTCGTGTCGCCTGCTGCCGACAGCTCCACAGGGCAGCGCTCAACCGCTGCGCCACCGGGGAGGCCCATCATGAATTTTCTTATCTCCTATTTATTCTCCTAAAAATCCCATTTGTCCTAAGGAAACATTTTTTCTTCTTACAGAGTCTTTTTTCCTCCCTTTTCTCTACTAAATTAGGAAGATTGGGGCCTCCCTGGTGGCGCAGCGGTTAAGCGCTGTGCTTTGGAGCTGACAGCAGCGGTGACGCGAGTTTGACGACTGGCCGGGTAACTTCCCACATGGCACAGCAGACCTCTCCTGCCTCGCCCGCTGCTCCCCTCAGCAGTGTATTTCCATCGCTCTGCCTGTTCTGCTCTCCACTCTGTCTCTGGTGAACCTTCTCGCTGCCCCATGCCTCTGGCCTGTACCCCAGCTTGTATGCAGAAATAAATAAATCTTAAAAAAAATAGGAATATTAGTCTGTAACCCCTTAATTAGTCAGCTTCTTCTTTGTTAGCTCACATATGCACACAGATAATTTTTTTCTATTAACCTGCATTTTTTTTTTTAAAAGATTTTTTTATTTATACATACAAGAGTTGGGGTGTAGGCCAGAGGTGTGTGTGTGGGGTGTGAGAGGATTCACCAGAGACAGAGTGGGGAGTAGAATAGGCAGACTGACTGAGATACACTGCTGAGGGGAGCAGTGGGTGAGGCAGGAGAGGTCTGTTGAGCCATATGGGAAGCTCCCTGGTTGGGCTCAAACTCATGCTGCAGTGGCTGAGGATAACTTCACAGGGCGCTGAGACTTAACACCCTTTGCACCACCTTGGAGGCCCTTAACATGTTTTATTTTTTTTGCCAGTTCAATTTGTAGGATCCCAGTTGTTGAATTTAAAAGGGTAGAGGAAAAATATTTCTAAATTAGACTTGCTTGATATCTCTAGTGAGAATTTAGAAGCTAGCAATAAATTCTGTAACAGTTACTTCAAAATGGTCAGGTCTTGATTAATATCTGGCATCTACCCTAATCCCCCCACCCCTTCCACATTAGGACCAACCAGAGAAAACAAACATGCAATTAAATACAATGTCCTACTTCCAGCTGATCCACTTGTAGCTTCTCCATGTCAAGAGTCTCCAATCAGGGGATATGAAAATTTCCCTTTTTCTATTGTAAAGCTTTCCATTTCTCTGCTGCCTTTTAGTCTCTCCCTAAATGCAACTGAATGACTGATTCCCTTACTATGGTAAGTTCTAAATGAATAGTTTCTCCTTTTCTCATTTGGTTGATCTTGGTTTACTTCCACAACCACGTGTTTCATTCATACTACTTAGAAGTCTCTTTGGAATAACTTCCAAAGTAAAATAAAGATAAATATTTATTTGCTGTGATACTTTCTATTTCTTTAAGTTCTCTACAGGGATTTTGTAATTCTCTCTGATGCAGTAGTACAAAAATCTTATTTGAGGCAAATCAATTAAACCTGCAGATGACAGGAAAATCAATATGAGATCGCTGCAAATAAATCTACTATTCTCTAAGCTCTTGAAAAGCCTCAAACATCACAAGTCTTCTGCATTTTAATAAAAGTATTTACACACTGATGTTAGTTGTAAAGATGAGAAAATTCAAGTATAAAAAGGCTGAGACTATAAAATTGACCTTTTCTTCAAGAAAAAATTCTTCAAAAATTAATAAAGTTTTGCATTTGAAGCACTTTTTCTCAGGTCTTTTGCACACACACACAAACCCACCCCTCTACGCCACCACCACCACCACCACCACCACCTCCACTAAAAGGAAGTAGAGACTCAAGGGTCTCCCTGGTGGTACAATGGGTTAAGTCGCAGCACTATGAAGTTATCCAGAGCCACTGTGGCACGAGTTTGATACCCTGCCTGGGAGCTTACCACAGGTGCAGCAGAACTCTCCTGCCTCGCCCGCTGCTCCCCTCAGCAGTGTGTTTCACTCAGTCCTCCTGTTCTGTTCCCCACTCTTTTCATTGGTGAATCCTCTCACCCTCCCATGCTTCTGGCCTGTACCCCAGCTCTTATATGCATAAATAAATAAATCTTAAAAAAAATTCTACCCCCCCAAAAAAAAAAAAAAACAAAAACGGAGACTAGAACTAAACTAAAATCAGTTGACTGGAGAAGTTAAAATATCATTGTTCTAGATAGTTAATGTTTATGGTAATATTCTACATAATATTTGAGAACTGAGCCTTAGCCTCAAGTGCTCAAAAGGAGGTTGATGCAAATGGACTTGAACCGTATAGCAGGAGTGAGCTGGGGGAGTGTTTGAAACACATCAGAGATATTATATTTGATCTTATAATTAAGTTCCTGGTTCAGTGAGGGGAACTTATGGCATAATTCAGAAGTAACTGGTGACATTTCTCACTGGGATACTGTAAAGGAAATTGATACTTTGTTAGACTGATCATTTTTGTAGAGGTCCACAAAGTTATCTTCTCAGTCTGATGCAAATCTAAAAGATTCCTCATTGCTTTCATTGTAGTCATATTTTCTGTGGTATTAGTACTTCTATAATTTTTGGAATTGAGACACATTTGAATATTACCAAATCTATTCTAAAACATTATTAATACAGGCTGTTTAATAGTGCTTTAGAAAAGGAACACTGAATATGCAGAGTAGAAAGCATAGACTTTGGAGCCAGACAGATTTAGGTTGTCTCCATTCGAAATGTATATAAATGATTTCTATATGGTTTGGGAGTTGGTTAACCTTGTGTTGTGTGTAACCAAATTTAGTGTCTTTACATACTATGTTTCCCCCATCTTTTAAATGAACATAAAAAATATTTACCTTAAAGCTAAAATAGTGTTTCCAGCTTTCAAGTGTCACACACACCTGTGTGTGTGTGTGTATCTCCCAAAGGTTTAGATGAGAATTAACTATAAAGCACATACAGTTGCTTGAAACAATTAGTAGAAGAGAAACCTACTTTCCTTATCTCTCTCCACTCCCATCTTTTGGTCCTAAAAATACTAGGGTAACTTTCAAACCAGGTCTGATTAGTTCAAGTTCCAACTATCAGTTGTCTCCGTTAAAATTAGACTCTCATAACCATTTATGCTTTGGGAAACTCATACTTTTCCAATCTCTTAGTTACTTTTAGTGGTTTCTTTCTTCACTGTGACTGTGTTGTTATTTCTGCAGAATGCCTGGCTGTATGTTCCAGACCTGCAAATAAGCCACTGGTCAAAATATAGGCTGACTCACAATGGATTATACTGAAAAGTAAAGTAAAACTCTGCTGTATGACCCTTACCCCTTCATACCTTCAGATACTTCCTGTCACAATTAGGAAACTTAGTAGGCTGTGAGTTTCCAATTTTCATCCATAATAAAGCTAATTAATCCAAGATAATAGAGAAAGCAATAGCCCCCATTTCTATTTTCTAGTTAAATGAGAACCTGTCCATAAGAGAGGAGCATGGATCTGCTTTTAAAAGCATTGGGAATTACCATCTTAAGCAGTTGCTCCATTTCTTTGATGTTAAAGCATAGCTGCTTCGTGCCTTATCGTAACATAAGTTGAGTACACTCCAGCCATCACAGCACTTCTGGTGAAGGATTTCAGTTTGAATCATGACTCCCCCAGGCTCAATTCTTTAGGTATTAACAGCTGAACTGTGCACAGTGCAGGGAGAGCTTTTGCTTGGGACTTAGAAAAGAGTAAATCATTTGGCATCTTTAAGATGTCCAGAATATTTGAATAAGTGCAACTGCACAGCAACTTGTTAATGTAAAATATTAGATGCACCCTCAGTAACAATAACAGCTTGGAGAGACTCTAATGGTCCCTCCTTAATTTTGTTGCTGACACCTGGCACCATTTGGAACTATAAATAGAGTAGTAGGGCTGGAGGAAGAAAACCTAAGGGGTTTCCTGTTGCAATCTCAATACATAGAATGAAAAGATCTTTAAAAGAAAGAGTAAGAAAAAACCCACATCTGGAAAAGAATTAGAGGCTTGTCCTGTTGAGACATGGGCTGCCACAAGGTTTAACAGAGTATACTGTAGTTAAATCCTTCTGAATTCTGGTTGGATTTGTAGGACTCTTCATAATTATGAGTGAACTGTTTAATCTTTCTAGGATTAATAGCCAATAGTAAAGCCCCAGGACTCGAGGGGGCAGGAGCAATGTTTCCTGGCTTAGATTTTTCCATTCTCAGTTATCCAGTATTAGGGAAGGCAGAGGGGTATGAGGGGAAAAGGTGGTGGCAGAGCAAAGAGGGGTGGGTATAGAGGGTTACAAGAGAGATTGAATTGGGTAGTGGGTAAAGATCTAATTAGCAGTGTCAGCTCAGCAAAATAACTGAGTGCCAGAGAGCATTCTAGAAGACTGTTCAGTAAATAGACTGTTAAGCATGTTACCAAGTAGATTAAAAACTAAATCTCTGTCTCGAAGTGGATTTGCTTCTTTCTTAACTATTCCTTTTTGAGAAATCCAGGATTATAAAGAGCATCATTTTGTGCAGACTAACAATCTGTTAGTAGGTGTGAGGGTATAGAGAGCATAAATGGAGAAGGGCTCTAGTCTTAGCCCCGCCTCCATTAGCTTCATGATCTCAGACTTGTTTCTTGGTTTCCTAAATTACTCACCTCATAAATATACTATGAGCATCAAATAAGATGATCCCTGTCAAGAACCTAGCAGAATGCTGATGCTTAATCATCTTAACTTTACCCCCTTTTCCTAGAATGCAAAGAGGCACTTATTTGTTTATTGGATAAATTGATCTAACTATATATTTTTTCTTCATTATTTTAACATTTTTATTATGCAAGAAGGAAAACAATTACAAAGCTCTCTCCTCAGGGGAAGATTCTTAGAATCTTAAATTTAATAGGGAGTTTAACCATGCACAGGCCTGAAACTTACAGAATAGCTAGGTTTCTAATCCTCATTTTGCACCAAAGAAGTCTAAGAGATTTGAGCATAATATACTGTCATTTTAATGGGTTTTCTAAGAGTGTGAATTGACTTACAATATAGATAGTGCCTTCTTTTCATGCCAGGGTTGAAAAAGCCAACATCTTTCCTGAGGATTATAGGATTACTTTTAATACTGTTTTCTATAACCTGTTATAAGACCTAAGGAACTCAATAAATGTTAAATTATATCTAATGTGAATTTTTTTCTTTTTTAACACAAACATATCAAACTGAATTCCTAGTTTCTCTAAGCCACTTATTCTTATAACAGTCCAGTAAAAAAAAAAAAAAAATCTGAGGTTCACAGAATCTTATATTTGTAAGTGGTTAGGCAAAACGAAATTGACCAATGGCATCTCTCTTAACAGAATCTTTGACATTTTCTTTTATACGGTTCAGCCTGAACAGGACTTCTGTTTCTTGTGACCCCAGTTTCCTGCTAGAAAGCTCAGTTAGCAACCTCCACACCGGTTTAAAAATCTACTGTCTGAACAAAATTTCCTCACTATTTTTCTATGTATCACAGCATACATAGCACACATAACATTGCTAACTAACAAAAGCAAAGTGAAGTTTATAGCCATAAATCATAAGTTTTAAGTCCCATTTTTTATTATTCTAACCTTTCTGAAATTGGGGTGTTTTACAATCTAAGGTGTCTTACAGTAACTGTCAACCAGGGGAAAGATACGACTTAGTTACCATTGCTGAGACATGGGAGTCTTAGATCGTTATTCCTGGTGACTGAACACTGTAAAGAAGTAGGGGAAATCTTCCTGTACCCTTCTGGGTTCTGCTTGGCTGATGTATAATCACATTATAATAACATTACATCTATTAACAAGAGGAAAAACAAAATGAACTGTAATAATAACATGTATACCTCCTGTATACATGAGGGCAGACCCAGCATAACTGAGTAACTTGTGACACAGCCTTTGTTACAAGTAACCTTAAATAAGACAAAGGGGGTTGGGCTTGGGGGAAGGTCAGCCTTGAGAGCTCACCAAGAAAGCCACAGCCATTGTGCAGATTTAAGTTCTGCCTTCTACATTGGTAAGAGTTAGAGGTGAGTTCTTCCCTGTACTAGAGATTTTCTTTTATACTGGACTTTCAAAAGGGCAACTTTGAGCAAGCTTTCAGAGGCCCTCTTAAAAAGTAATTCTTTTGTCAGAGATGTAGTTTTGGAGTAGCAGATATTTGTTCCCCTATAACTGCAAATTTCAATCAACAGCTCCTTTCAGCAACATTTGAAAAAGACTTATAAAAGTGGGGAGAAAGCATGCTGGACCCTGGAGGGCTGTGGATGTTTTGATGGTGGGTGTAGTGTGGTATCAACACCCAAAGGGGGAGATCCTATGCTTCTAAGTCATATACAGCACTGTAAAACATGGTTACTACACACACACACACAAATTATTGAATTAAAAAAGACCATATTCAGATTGGGGTATATTAGGGAGGAACCTAATCTTCCTCTATACACCGTATAGGTCGTTAGACCTAGAAAACAACTAAATTAACACAAGACAGATTAACAAGATTAAAAAAATCAAATTTAATTCCCTGTGCATGGAGGTGCCATCATGAATATGGAACCTACTGAATGACTGAAACAGGCATTTTAATGTAGTTTTTAGGCAGAGAAATAATATGTAAAGAACAAATAGGATAAAGAAATTCTTGAAAATCTGGTTTGGACAGCTAATTCAGTGAGTTAACAGCACTTGCCCAAGCACTTAGGGCACAGCATCCTCGTCCCTGTGACATAAGGTGTCTCATTATCTCTGTAGCCTTGACAGGAAGATTTGTTTCTTGCTTTCTGGGAGAACAGAGATGGAAGGTCAGAGAAAACTCTTGCTTTTAGGAGAAAGGGAAGTTTAGGGTATTGTTCTTTGATCAACTGTTTCTTTAATTCAAAATAATCAATATGCTGCTTTCGCGCACCCTGGGGCAATTAGACAAGTGTCAAAATTATTTCCAGACACTCCTTGTGGAGTTAAGATTCAATTGGACATTGTATTGGTGAACAAAGCAGGATGAGTGACTTTGTTTATATTCCACAGTTCCAGGGATTTACTGTTATCATTTCTTTTACACACGACTAACATTTTTTTTTAAACTATGTTATCTGAGAATAGCAGACCCATAATCTTAAAACTAATGGGTCAAGAAATTACTCCTTTAAAGCTGTTACTGGGACAATATTTTGATGATAGTTCGGAGCTATTCTAGCATCTATTATTCCCACATTCCCGTCCCTTCCTTGACCACAGTCCTGAAGGAATTCTGAAAGAACCCAAAAGTGGATAAGCTGAGAAAACAGAGCAGAGTACCTCTGTTAAAAACTAGAAGACTGGGAGAAAGCTAAACAAATACTGGGAAGATTGTGCCACCTGTAGAACGCCCAGTTCCCCTCAGGAACTTCACTTGGCATGTGGAGACCGGTGGGGTGTACCTTCCTTTTTCTCTTCTTTTTTTAAACCAGGGTATTGCATCACTAGTCTTTGAAATCCTTAAGATGAACTGACATGGTGACAGCCGCTCTCTTGACTTTGGATCTTGTTCCTTCACAAAAATCATGTTTGAATCTGCAGTATACAACTTTTAGGTGCCTCATTTCCAATGGTCCCCCAGAGCTTTTTGTCTTTTAGTCTTGGGACTCCAGTTATACTTTCTTCCACTGGGTGTGCAGTGTTGCAGACAGTATTACCTCAATAAAAATAATGCATGTTAGATATAAAAATATTGATATATTGTCTTAAATTTAAGATCATGACATACTTTTTAAAAAAAGATTAATTTATTTATGCATACAAGAGCTGGGGTGTAGGCCAGAGGTATGGGGGGAGGGGTGTGAGAGGATTTACCAGAAACAGTAGGGAACAGAACAGGCAGATCTACTGAGATACACTGCTGAGAGGAGCAGCAGGTGAGACATGAGAGGTCTGCTGCGCCATGTGGGTCAGCGGGTCAGCTCCCTAGCTGGGGATCCAACTCATGTTGCAGTTGTGATAGCTTCATTGTGCTGAGACTTAACCTGTTGCGCCACCAGGGAGACCCCTCCATAACTTTTTTTTTTTTTTTTTAGCTATTTGCTGTATTTTATTTCATCATGTATTATGGATGTTATTTTATACTATTTAATCTGTTACTAGATTCCTGGTTTCTATAGAGAGAGCTCCTGAACAAAAATCTTTAGTAGTGAAACTTTGAAATCCATGTATTTTTAGAAAGCCTTCAGGAAATATAGATACAAGGCTAAATTTGAAACAGAAGCTATGATTTTTTTTAAAGATTTATTTATTTATGCATACAAGCTGGGGTACAGGCCAGAGTTGTGGGATGGCAAGAGGGTTCACCAGAGACAGAGTGGGCAGCAGAACAGGCAGATGGACAGAAACACATTGCTGAGGGGAGCAGCGGGCGTGGCAGGAGAGGTCTGCCCACCATGTGGGAATCTCCCCAGCCCAGCTTCGGCTTCGCTGCTGCCGACAGCTCACAGCACAGCCCTTAACCTCTGCGCCACCAGGGAGGCCCAGAAGCTCTGATTAATTCCCGGAGAGCAGAGGTTAGATTCACTTTTGTTTTGAATGAAAGCTTCCTTTGTAATCTTGCCTCTTTTAAGTAAATATTAATGGTTCTGATTTCTTCTCCATGTTGATTTCCTGGACCAGATTTTGTGTTTGACTTCTCCTCAGAAATGAAGAAAATCTTGGTCAATGATAACTTCATTGATACCATCTAAAATACAAAAGTAATTTGGGGATCTGTTGAATTCCCCTAGAAGATGGGATTAAACCTTTTGCTTTCCTGCTCTTTCTAGCAGACCATTTAGTTACTAGGTAATTGAAATTGGAGAGGTTGGAGAGTCATTTCTCACTGTGAATGCTAAACAAAGAATTTTTGTAGCTCAAAGGAGTTTAGGAAGAAGTTATAAAGACATAGGCACAGGTTTTCTTAACACTTCATTAGAAATGAAGTTGTTGATGTAACTTTTTCTACTCTACTTGTGTTACAGGGCAGGGAGAGGGGCACCCCTGAAACCCCAGACCTGCCCTGTTCTGAATGGGTTCTGCCATCTGCCGCATCAATACAAAACATATAGGACCTTTTGTGGAAAGAAACTTTAATAAAACTAGAAAGGACAGAGAAGACAAAGAATATATTTTCTAAGTCAAGCACCCAATGTTATCCAACTCCTCGTGGGTAAAAGTCCACCCAACAGGATTGGCCCAAAGCAAGTCTCAAAAACCTGCCACAAGTCTAGAACAGCTTTTGGCAGGGACCCACACCTAAGGGTCAGAAACAGCCGAACAATTCTGGGAGTAACCAAAATACCTTTCAGCAGGGACCTATACAAAAGGGTCAGAAACAGTCAGACAGTTCTGAGAGGAGCAGAACAAAATCAAAACCAAAATCAACACAGCCATCGTTAACTTCCCCACGGGTCTCTCACCCACATCTCTTTCAATCAGTCCAGGCCAGTGCAGCTTCTTTACAAGTCTCTCTGCTCCTTGGGCATCTTCCAGCTTTCCATCCTTCTTCCGTCTCCTCCTGTCTTCTGTCTGTGTGTTCTGTCTCCTCTGTGTGTGTCTCTGTGTGTATCCTCTCTCTCTTCTCCAGCTTCTTATATCCTGCTCAGTTCCACCCTACCTTGGGTGGGACGGGGAACCTGGGACACACCTTTTTCCTGGGGACCACCCCATTACACTTGTAGTGACAGTCTTGTGTTGTATGTCCTTGTGAGTTTTTGTGATAGAAAGTCGTTGCTTCCTTTTATAGGTATGCTGCTGATTTCCCCTTCCCTCAGGAATTAATGAGGACATGATATTCCTGCTCCTATAATTTATGCTGTGGAATTATGCTGAATGCAGCATGGAAACATGTGCTCCTTCTGGATTATGGTTATGGTTTACGGGTGAATTGGTGGTGGGAAACTTACGGGGGATACACAATAAAGTAAAGGATATAAATTAAATTAAAAAAATAGAATAAAAAAAAAAAGTAAAGACAAGCCATAAAAGGGAAAAGGAAATTTGCATTACATTTAATCAAAAACAGAGTGCATTAAATTAATAAAATATTAGTATCTAGAATATATAAAGAACTTCTAAAAAATCAATTTTCTATAACAACAACAAATAATTAGGAAATACAATTGTAAAAAAGGCATGATCAACATAACAAAAAAAGAACACCGAGAAATAAATATGATAAGAGATTTAAAAACCCTTTATGGAAATTAAAAATTTTTCTTATGACTTAAAGCAAAGCAAAATAAATATATACTACATTTTAAATATATACTACCTTTATGGAGGGAAAATGTTTTATGTCATAGACAATCATAAAGATGTCAACTTTCCCCCAAATTGATATACAGGGTCAACCTAAATCAAATGAAAATCCCAATTTTCCCCCCCACCAAAGGACAGAATAAGTTGATAATAAAATGAAATAGAAGAGCAAATGCTAAAGAAAATTCAAGGCTGAATTTCAAACTAATGAAACATGTGCGCCTTCCATAGCAACTTTTCCTGCAGGCAATGTTCAAAGTGGCATTCAGAGTATACTGCACACCCCCTAGGTTTCTATTCAATTGTCATTTCATCCATTCTCCTAACACAGATACTTTAAAGAAAATCACATCCAAGGAATGTGCCTGAGCATTCTGGAGTTCCCCCAGGCACATGTGCTTGAGGCTCTGAAAGAGAATCTGTTCTATACTACTCTTCTAGATTCTGGTTGTGGCAGTTTTCGGAGTCCCTTAGTTTATAGTTGCATCACTCCGGTCTTTGTCTTCACATGGTGTTCTCTCTGTGTGTCTCTCTCTGTCTCTTTACATGGCATTTTAAAAAAAGATTTATTTATTTATGCATACAATGTTGATGTGTAGGCCAGAGAAGATTCACCAGAGACAGAGCGGGGAGCAGAACAGGCAGATTGACTGAAATACACTGCTGAGGGGAGCAGTGGGCTAGACAGGAGAGGTCTGCTGCCCCATGTCTCTCTGGCTAGGGATCAAACTCACGCTGCAGTGGCTTTGGATATCGTCATAGTGCTACTACTTAACCTATTTCGCTGCCAGGAAGGCCCCTTTACATGGTATTCTTTTTGTTTTTTTTTTTAATTTTTTAAAAGATTTATTTATTTATACATACAACCTGGGATACAGGCCAGAGGTGTGGGGTGGCGAGAGGGTTCACCGGAGGCAGAGTGGGGAGCAGAACAGGCAGATCAGAAATCCACTGCTGAGGGGAGCAGCGGGCGAGGCAGGAGAGGTCTGCCGCACCATGTGGGATTCTCCCCGGCTGGGTGTCGAACTCACATCGCCGCTTAACCACTGCGCCACCAGGGAGGCCCTACATGGCATTCTTATGAGGATAATAGTCAATATGTATATGGTCCACCCTCCAGTATGACTTCATCTTAACTAATTACATCTAATAAAACCCTTCTTCCAAATAAGGTCACATTCTGAAGTTCCAGTTGGGCATGAATTTTGGGGGAACACTACTCAACCCATTGTATCACCTACTTCAGCAGACAATCCTCCTGCAGTTTGAGCTAGACATCTTTGAGCCGATGTTTTGTATGTTTTTAGCAGAGGTAGAATTTTTGAAGGAAAAGAAAATACTGTTAGTGCCTTTGCTTCTTTTTTTACTGAAAGGAGCATTTGGGTTTTGGTTTTCCTTTGTTATCTTGTTAAAGGAAGAGGAGTAGCAGTTTCTTGAGAGACAGCACAGCATAGTAACTAGCTAAATGCTTAACAGACTGGTGAAATGGAGTAAGAAGGCCTGAATTTACCCTCCTTTCCTTTACAAAAGAGCAAAACAGAAAGGAGACAAAAATATATAACTAGTTTTTGAGACAATGAGCATCAAGCAGTGAAAGACAGTAATCCTCGAAAAACAGGAAACCAATGAAGTAAATCCTTTGATTCAGTTAATGACTTAAGAATGATTCCAGTCTATGGCACAGTTTATAGCCTGGAAGATTCTACATGGAACATGCAGAACTGAGTGTCTGAAGAGACCAAAACAACTCTGGACATATGCAAATATTCTCGTTGAGGATCCCAGAGAAGACCGTCAGTAAGTGCGTTAGAGGAAATTACTCAGGCTGGGGAAAGAACCACTTGAAAAGATTAGTGGGAATAAAACAGAACACTAACAGGGCCTCCCTGGTGGTGCAAAGGGTTAAGTCACAGCACTATGAAGCTATCCGGAGCCACTGCAGCCTAAGTTGGATACCTGGCCAGGGAGCTTCCCACGTGGCGTAGCAGACCTTTCCTGTCTTGCTCACTGCTCCCCTTAGCAGTGTACTTCAGTCACTCTGCCTGTTCTGCTCCCCACTCTGTCTCTGGTGAATGCTTTCACCCCTCCACACCTCTGGCTTACACCCCAGCTTGTATTGCTTAAATAAATTTTTTTTTTTAAAACACTAACACAGGACCACAAAAAGAACCTGTCCTACCTGCTAGATTGGAAAAGTTCATACTGGGTCACCGGGGCACTGTGTGCTATGTTCAGGGACCTTGCCTCAATATTGGGGAGTAATTAGCCCTAGATTAAACATGGGTCTGATCGTTCCTGATAAACCTTTTTTTAAAAAGATATTTATTTGTTTATTTATTTATTTGTTTATGCAGGAACTGGGGTGATGGCCAGAGGTTTGGGAGGGCGGGTGAGAGAATTCACCAGAGACAGAGTGGGGAGCAGAACAGGAAGATCTACTGAAGTACGCTGCTGAGGAGAGCAGTGGGCGAGGCAAGAGAGGTCTGCTGTGCCATGTGGGTCAGCTCCCTCCCAGGGATCCAACTTGTGCTGCAGTGCCTCTGTACAGCTTCATAGTGCTGAGACTTAACCCCTTGTACTACTGGAGAGGCCCCAACAATAGATGTCTTTTACCTCTTTTTCTTTCTCTATTTCTTCTCTCCCTTTGTAAAGTAATCCAAGAACTATCTAGTGAACACTTATGTGCCAGGCACACTTAATTGTAATGTACCTCCAGAATCTTGTTATTCCAAGGGCATTTAGTGGAACACAGCATCAGCATTACCTGTTACCTGGGAGCTTATTAGAAATGCAGAAGCTTATCCTCCTCTAGACATACAGAGTCAGTATCTGCATTTTAACAAGATCCCTCAGTGACTTTTATGTACATTTAAAAGATACTGTTCTAGAAAAGTCTGTAGTTCTAGTCTTGCTATATCTTTGAGAAAATAATTTCACTTCTCTAATCCATCTCATGTATTACTGGAAGGATTTAATTAGGAAAATCTCAGGTTCTTAATACACAGGCTGTTTGTGCTTTAGAAGAAAGTTAGCTGTCATCATCATTATCTTATAGTTGAAAGAAAAAAACTTTTCTTATAAAATTTCCCTTATCGACACTTTTTTTATAAAAGATTTATTTATTTATGCATACAAGCTGGGGTGTAGGCCAGAGGTGTGGGGTGGGGAGAGGGTTCACCAGAGACAGAGTGGGGAGCAGCACAGGCAGATCTATGGAAATACACTGCTGAGGGGAGCAGTGGGTGAGGCAGGAGCGGTCTGACGCACCATGCAGGCATCCTGGGTGGCGTACTCGCATTGCTGCTGCCTACAGCTCCACAGCTCAGCGTTTAATCGCTGTGCCACCAGGGAGGCCTGCCACTTCTAATTTATTTAACCATTCATATTGATGGAGAGACTTTATTCCTCAAGACATGACAACTAAATACAAGATTCAATTCTGGATTGGATCCTGCACCAGACATGGAGGGGAGGAAAGGGAATGACTTAGTCAGTTTGAGTTGTCATAACAAAATACCATAGATTTTTAATCTACGGTTCCTCAGTTTTTTTTTTTTCCTTACATTCCTTTTTTTTTTTTTTAATGTTATTTATGTCTTTTACATTTTGTATTCCCCTTGGGCAGCCCACCATCAATTCACCCGTGATCCATCTCCATGGTCCCCTGTATTCTCCTCTCTTCCATTTTGTGCCCTTATCCTCCCCCCTCCTCCACCGCTGAGTGTCTCTCTCCCACCCAGCCTCCCTATAGTCCTGTTATAAGTGAAACCATTCGATATTTTTCTTTTTCTTTCTGGCTTATTTCACTGAGTATGATTCCCTCTAATTCCATCCATGTCGCTGCAAATTGCATGTGTTTATCTTCTTTCCATGCTGAAAGTACTCCATTGTGTATATGTACCACATCTTTTGGATCCAATCATCTATTTTTGGACATCTGGGTTGCTTCCATACCTTTGCTATTGTGAATAGTGCCACAATGAACATACGGGTGCATGTATCCTTTCGGATTAGTGTTTTTTTGTCCTTTGGGTAAATTCCCAAAAGTGGTATTGCTGGGTCGTATGGGAGCTCCATGTTTAGCAATTTGAGGAATCGTCATACAGCTTTCCATAGTGGTTGGACCAGTTCACATTCCCACCAGCAGTGTAGAAGAGTTCCTTTTTCTCCACACCCTTTCCAGCATTTGTTGTTGCCTATATTTTTAATGTGTGCCATCCTCTCAGGTGTGAGGTGGTATCTCATAGTGGTTTTGATTTGCATTTCCTTGATTATAAGTGATGTTGAGCATTTTTTCATGTATCTGT